>JAQGBJ010004476.1:0-10176 GCA_034698345.1 Sphaeridia pumilis | reverse complement strand
AAATTTCCGTATTAGCCGCGAAATATGAGATGCAGATAATGGGAAGGCTGGGACTAATGAATCATGATTGTGACTCGGCCTCCGATTCAGGTGCTTCCCTCAACCCAGTATGTACACGACCACTTGCTTCATTTAGCGCCAAAGTTTACACAAGTATAAGCTCTAGCCAATTTCTCCTAGTTTCTTCTTGCAAGGTGTGGTTGCTGAGAGATATGTGCATGAAACCGTTTTAGTGGGTGGGGTCCGAGAAGGAGTCGTTAAGTTGTATTAGTTTAGGTTATTAGTAAAATTTATTATATCCAAGTTATTCTCCCTTCCCTCCGATTCTGCTTGTTCTCCAAGAGACAAGATTTAGAAAATTGGTGATTCATAGTATCGAGAAAGCTTGTTGAAAAAAGTTTGGCTGATGATGGTCTCGTCAAGGGATTGATAAAGTCAAAACTTTTTTTCCTGTACGAATACGTACGTAGTGGAGCCGTATGATAAATTGAGTCGTTGTATAGTTTAAATATGCGATAAGATTCTCTGGATTAATGTTCTGATGGATACGGGAGGAGGAGGAGGGCGTGCTTTGTCCGGGAATTAATCCAGAATTAGTTTGAATGAAAGGATGGAAATATTAATAGAAACCAGTATTAATGAAGGCTGCTGTGTGTATGTTTGGAATGACTGATTCATTCAAAGACAGATTTTAGATAAGGGCAGGTGAGTCGTGTATAAAATGAATCCCAAGTTTCGTGGGTTAAGTGAAAAGCGGATGATGGCAAGGATTTATGTAAAGGTGAATAGGTGGAGGAAATGCACTACGGCTTCAAAGAGAAAGATCCGTTTGTGTGAAACCAGAGGAGAATGGAGAAACGAATGGATATATATAAATGAAACGACTTTGTATTCAAACGCAGGCCAAGCTGATGAAGACGATGATGAGAGAATTCATTCTGAATGATAATCCGAAATTTATACGAAGGAAAAGCGGGCGGTATAGAAACGTGACGACGGCCTCATATTGCGAATATAATTCAAGTCATCATCAAGAACCATAGCACAATGAATAAAATGTTGAATTCAGTCAGAGCTGAGCTTCATATAAAGACACATATTTTTACACGACTACGTTTCAGTCAGTCAGCTTCCATGTCCATCTGGTGACATGAATGAAGGCCGAGTTGTTTTAGAAAATATTCTTGCAGCAAAGCACGAACGCCATTGACGTCATGTACACTTTTTGTGTAAATCAGTATTCATTAATTTCGGATTAAAACCATCTCTTACCTGCAAAGTATATTAAAATGGAGATCAAAGCGGCACACAGGAGGATGAGAGCGACGCTAATGCATTTCCAGGAACATCGATCCGAGACATGACAGTCCTTCTGAAGAGTGAACCTTGAAGGCGAGTATTGGTGATTTCGTGGCAAGGTTCGCCCAGTCATCCCTGCTCCAAGTCCGTTGGTTGCAAGTTGTCCAGCGTGCGGGGTGCTCATTGGGAAAACAGGTAGAATCACAGGTGCTGAAGGTATCCCGCCTCCCGACGTCAAGTTCCCTGAAGTCGGCCCACCTACCAACCTGTAACCACACAATAGACGTCGTCATCATCATCATCATCATCCCTATGGTCATCATACAATAATTCTTTAGGAATCAGTCACGCTGAATTCCAATCGTTTAGTCGTTCGGATATATACATGGACGAAAATTCCATGTCAAGTACATGTAAGCAGGGTTTATGACTTGGGGCTCGTGAGCCGGGTTGGACACGGTCAATCAGTCAGTTTCACATTTTATTACCATTCATACTTCACGATTTCCAGCTAAAAAAGAGGCTTGGACAGGTGAACAAGTTGATGACAAATGACCTGAGCAGCCTCCATGTCAACAGACGTTGGGCGACTGTGTCCATGGTTTTGGCCATACTACAAGTCTACATACCTGTCGCAGAAGCTTATACTGCATTCCAGGGTAAATGCACCAACAAGTATTATTATTATTACTACAGAGGGTCTAAATTTTTTTGAGAATGGAGGTGGACACATTTTTGTTGTCTCATGCCTGCTAAAGAGAATCCCTTTTCCAAGCTGTAAATCACGACACGGAAAGAGGTGAAAAGAAAGCGCGGTATAATTAGTTAAAGGAAGGGAAGAAGGCGTGTTTGATGTGGTATATAGTTTTGTGAATGTGTGTGTGTGTGTTTCGACGGTATGCGACGACGAGGCCCTGGAGTTGACATCATGTTCCGTAATGAGAGTCGACCGGGAGATTTATTTTACAACTATTGCAACCAGCATTCCGGATTAGAATCATGTTCTCAGTCGTGTTCTTACAAGACTCGTTCCGTTCCCAGTTCCCACTCCACCGTCGGATGCGGAAAGATTTTCAAAAGATGTCATAACTTTCCCTCAACTTACGAGCCAGACAGCACTTTAACAGCAAGCCTTTAAGGAAGCTACCACCGTTCCGCTTCGCTAAGGTTCTGGCATGTTAGCACACTACTGCAACTATAGCAGTTTTGGTCTTGTATAGCATTTTATATATTATATTTGGGCTTCTGCTACAAGGACAACCTTGCGTTGCCACGACAGGACGGCCGTGGTCATAAAGTTTCCTTACTACTTGCTATACCTTGTGCTAATGGCGGAACACCCGGATTATGGCTGTACAGGACAAAACAGTCATAATTGCTTCGTGGAGACCTTTACATAACTGTGGTTTGTCATGCTTCCGACTAAAAGTCAGAGACAAAATATATTTCAACGCACTATGCGTAGTCAGCAAGTCGACGGCAAAAGACCAAAAACCAAATAGCAGTTATTATGGCGCAACCAGCTGACATGGAATTTTGGTTGTCCTTTTCCGACGACAGATGCGGTTCGTTTCAACGGGCTCTTGTAGCTCCTCCGACCGGATGTCACTTTTCATAAAGTAACGCAATCCCACATGCAGAATCCACCCACGTAAAAATCTTTCTCTCTTTCGCTCTCCGTATATATTTTCCACACCAAAAGCTGTTAATTTCAAAAGAGTTGGCTGGAAAAGGTCTCGATGTAAATATTTTTTTCTCGTTCTATTCAACAGACATACTTCATCCTTATGCAACCCTTCTGCAAAATTATTTACTGTGTTGTCCTATGCACAGCTGTTGATTTATGTCCAGCTATTCCGTACATGCGAGTTTAACCAAAATTGACACTTGGTGTACATGTGAGGACGGCTAAAATGGTTTACTGTTATACACGTATATGTTTTGGCAAGAAACTTGATTCTGGGAAGCTCTTTTCTGGAACAAGTTAAAAGTGGTGATGGTGGTGGAAAAGTTTGCTAAAGTCAAGCTGGCAAAACGGATATCTGTTGGGAACACAGGTTTTGTATTCTGAACAACTCCATTTTGTTTCAAGTATCGCTCGAAAAGATGCTGTACAACACTTGGAGTGCTTTTGCTACTTTCTTCTTGTTCGGCAGCCAGCCATTTCTCTCAAGTGGTTGCTTTTAGCAGGGCAAGAAACGGCAGAGACTTTCTTCTCCATACGTTCCAAGTAGAGAGAGAGTAGAGCATTGTGTTTGCTTTGCTCGCTTTGTAATTAGAGTGAAACTAGTCGAGTTTGTCTAGTGGATCTATACGTTGTGAGCAAACTTGGAAGAATGCAATTCAGCCTTATTGTTTTCTTCCAGGAGCCACTTTACGTCATTGGAAACAACAGTCTATTAGCCGGTCCTCCTCCTCTTGTCGACTGTCTAATATTGCAGTTTTAGCTGACTTGTTTTGTTCACCAACTAATTTCAGCTTGGACATTAGACGGAGAGAACAAGTTTCCAGAAAGCCGCCCATGTTGTAACAAAACAACATACCAGCCGCGACTAAAAGAACGTAAAAATTTCGTGCTGGAATGCGTAAGGAATTAGGCCCTATAGGCTGTGGTAATCCTAGTGAAATTTTTCCAGGGCAAAGAAAGTGAGTGGGCTGCGGTAGGTCCTGTAAAGGGTGTTCATAACAGTAAAGTGGAGTAGTAATGAAGGAGCATCTTGTTTTTCTCCGCTCCAAGACTTTTTCCACGACTTGACAAGCCGAGAATGTTATTAAAGCTTTTTTTGAAAAGAGGTTTAAAAATGCCGTAATCTTTCTCAACAAGTTTGCAATCATTTTTCATGGCTTGTGGCTTGAGAAATAATTTTTCGGAGCGTATGCCACACGGATTGCTTAATCTTGTTTCCATCCGGTATATGCAAGGAAAAGGCAGGATGATGCAAATTTCTGTAATTGAAAAAATTATCTTGTGTGTACCAACTCTGCCTGGAGCGAAAGTACATGTATGTGTGTATATAGCAAGTTTTGCTTCTTCTTCTGATGAAAGATATTGGAAAGGAAAAGAGGTAAAGAAAAGAGCTTTTCTTCGCTTCGGCGAACTATTCGCCATGTAGGCAACCAAGGCAAGGCAGTAAAATGTGTAGAAGAAAAAGAAGAAGAAGAACAACACTATGAGCTGTATGATGGTAGAAAAAGTTTTTGCAAGGGAGCCGTGTAGACTGTTATCAGCGCCGACTTTCTACAAGACGACAGGGCTCTGATGGGACCATATCTGTGGCAACCAGTGCAAGAATGCGGGTCGACGAGGTTTCTTTCTCCGCAGTCGCCTTGATTCTGCAGTAGCGGCCAAGACTATGGCAGGTGGTGTATGGGATGTGAACAAAACTCAATGTTTACGGAAGGTGGTGTGGAAATAAATGAGTTCTTCCACTACAACTTTTCCTTTGCCAAATTAGAGTTTCCGGGTGTAATAAACTTGAGAGTGTTTGGATGGATCAGACAGATATGATGATTCACGCTCTATCGTTCCTACAATGCTGTCGTCTGGAGGGATTGTCGTGGGCGTATCAGAAGAAACATTGGTATTTCAAATGGAGCTGGGGGGAAACCAAGCGAATTACAACTAAAGACAGCATGCTTCTACATGACCATGTGCTAATATTTATTGGCGGAATTTATGCGAAAATTTTACTACCTGCCACAGACTTATTGGCAGCACTATAAAGTTATTCACAGTGTAATAATCCAGACCCTGTTTACTACTTTCGGCATTGTTGCCTAAGTAGATTTGCCTGTACTATTTGTCAGTAAAAAGGAGGGGGAATATTTTGCTCAAACATTTTTCATGGCCAAAAAGCATACTTTGAGTGATATACTTGAGATGACATGACAACGACGACCAGTGAGTAAGAACAAAGCGGGACAGTGAAAATATCGTCGTGTTAATGTCTTGAGCGAGTGTTGTAGTGCGAGCATTTATATTTCCTGTATAGCGAAATATATTCGGGGTCGTAAACAAGGTTCTTTTGCGTCGCCATAAAAAGGGCAAAATTTTATGAGCAAGCCACGTATAACTTTTCCAGAGAAGAATAAAAGTGAAAGTAGTTTACACAGGGAGATACGTGGTGGTTACTTTTGGCGACTGACGCGAGCAAGTACACATGTATTACTTGCTGTGGGAGATACTTGAAACAACATGTAAAGAAATGAAGGAGGTTAGCAGCTTCCAAGACGATCCAACTTTATATTTCTCGTGGTGCAATGTCAGCTTTGGTGTGTTTCAGGGTATTTGGTGAAAGAATAGTTTCAGCAGCTGATGATTGTGACGGCGACGACGACTCATTTGGTGTCAACGAAACTACTTGGTAGCTATGGCCATAACACATGAGCTGACTGAGACTGAGAGAGAGAGAGAAGACCATTTTGGCATTTGTTGTTATAGTTTTGGAAAAACACCAAACCGGAGGGCAATTCCAGGACTGCATCTGTGTAGATAAGAAAAAAATGAGGTGGATTCTGTGTCGTTTAGAAATATATATAGATATATATAATATATATTTAACATTGATTCTTCCGAGAGTCACATTTCGAAAAGCACAAGAAACATTGACTTTTGCTTAAGATAAATTTCATAGAGTACATTAGCTAGCTGCTACACTAAATGTTGGGAATGGGGCATATTTTGTCAAAAAGAGGTTGGCTGGAAAAGAAATTCCAGGCACGAAGAGAAAGGATGGTTCTTTTTTGCAGAAGGGAAAGTCGTTAGGAATCCTATTCATAAAAGAGGAGAACAACAAGTGCATGGTAGACAGGAGAAAGCGGAAATTCCTTGCCAGTATAAAAATGTTTGTGGACCGACTTTTGAGTAAACTTTGGGATTTTGGCAAAAGCCTTTGATTTGCTTAAACCCGCGGTAATTGCAGATGTAAACAAAGAATGTTACGGACGGATGAGTGTGCCAGATGCTGGCGGAGGTATTGATTTCCGTTATTTCCTTCCTTGAGATAAGTCGTTGTTGTATCGTGTGCGTTTACAAAGCCAGATAAAGAAAAGTTGAGCTCGCCCATAAGTAAATGGAGATATAATCGTGAGAAATTGTGAAAAGGGTGGAAGAATCCCTTTTAGCAAAGATGACTTTAGAAGAGTTGCGAAAGGAGTTGTTGTGTGGAGAAAGGCGTGAAAATGGGTTTGCAGACCGTTTTATTGAGACGCGACCAAAGGCTTTTGCCAATGTGCCCAAGCCGCCGTACAAGAAATAGCAATAAAAGGGATCCGCTTTTGGTCACAGAGAAAAAGCGTTTCTGCCGGTAGAAAGAGAGACTTTCATTGTGGGTGGGCTGGGTTTGATGGTGATGCCAAAAAGGCGCCGGGAAAATCTTTTTTCTCGTGTACTTTGCCGATACCAGTTTGCCAAAATAAGTATTGATTCTATGGCATCTGGAGGGAACCTTTTCTAAAAAATTAACAGCTTTTCCCACAACTTTTTGCCAACCGAAAAACGAACACTAGAAAGCACTAAACAAACCAAATGTGGCATGAGTACCTTTCTTTCTGACAGAATACAGCAATTTGGGCTCCTTTTTCTTGCTGAGTCTTATTGCCTCGTTGACTGAATACAAGAAGGAGTTTCAGGAAAAAAGTGTGAGTTGCTGTGACTGCCTTGTTAAAAATTGTTATGATAAATGAGATGATGAAGACGTGAAGGAAAGAGCGTTTTTGTACAATTAAAGAATACGTTGTTGCACCGGATCATATTTCCTTGACATTGCCTCAGGATTTTGGCTTGTTGAAAGAAGCGGATGCTTGCAGCGCTGCTACACGTAACTTTACTCAATGCGTTAGCTGATATTTTGACAAGGCCTGTGTAAAGGCCAAATTTTATGAAGCACAACAAAACGCGCCTACGCAAAGACAGGACGGAGAGACACGCACATGTTGCCTTTTGGGTTAACGGTGAAAATTTGGAATGACTGCTCTCGGTGGAAAAAAGTTTTTTTTTACACAAAAGAAATATATGAAAGAAGTAGGAGATGGCGACAGCGAAATGGTGCAGCACAGATTCATAACATTTAATGGATCCAAATTCACAAAAGCTGTTTCCTTCCAGCAATGAATTTATGTAAGCTCTCGGATGAGACTCTTGCCTTGGCTCGCTATCATAATAAGAACGTCATATTTTGGTTTCACCAAGCGGGGCAAACGGCCCGCAAGCAACTTTTTTTGGACCTTTTTCCGCAGCGTCCACAACGCTTTCTTACGCGCTATAGACGCTTACAACAATAATTTGCGAGTAGTGGAGCGGAATCCTGAATGAATATTTGAAGAACCACGGCTACTTTTGGAAGTCGTATCCCCAAGGATCAGCATGTTGTACCAACACAGAGTCTGTCTGTACGTAGGAGCAGCAAAGTGCATGTAATGTACGCTTGTACGTAATAGCAATTCACGTATAAAATATATATACACTTGCTGTATCATATGCACACAGTACATGTACATGGCCGCAATTTGGTCCCAGAATGATCCTGTTGGTTTACTATAAATAAATTTCGCAGTCTAGTCTCGCCGCCGAGCTGATGAAAATCATCGGACATGATAATACACAAAGTCTAGTCTGTCAGTAAATTAAGGTCATGAAAGCTACATGACTGTGATTAGGTTAGTAAATATTGACGGGATGAAAATTTGGCCGATGGAATATATAAATTGCGAGGGATATTTCAAAGGGTAAAAGCCGGTCTAGTATCTTTAGCATATGGTTCAGCATTTGTTTGTTTAACAACACTGGAGCTGATGCTGGATGGCTGGATATTATTTACTATACTTTTGTTGTTTACAAATATCGTTCCATAAATATACGAAGCGATGAACGTTTCGCTACATGCTGGACTAATTGCACGGATGAGACTTGATCAAGAGAAGATTTGTTCAGGAGCTTAAAAGTTTGTTTTAATTCTCTCGTCTCTCTTGCCAAATTCATTAGCGATGATGACTTTAACTGGAAGGGAAAAGCTGTGTACAAGTGCAATTAGTTCAAGTGCTTACTCATGTTCTCCACTACACAGTTTCAGCCATTCCAAATGCTACCACCTCCACTTTCCAAAACCGGATTATTTTCAAACTCGGAGAAAGGAGAGATTTTCTACCTGTTGAAACGTTGTTGACTCTTGACAAGCATCATCCATCCAAGTAACTAACTTTCTCTCCGGCCTGACTCGCAGTCAGAGATAGAAAACGCTCACGGAGATTGGATTAGCGAAAGGTCTCATCAGCCTCATGTTCGCAAGAATAAAGTTACAGTCGGCCAAGTGGATTCCAAACTTTTTCTCGACTTGGCAGACTGATTCAAAACGCAATTACTGTAATTAGATGTACGACTAAAAGCTTTCAGGTTGCAAAATGGTCTTGCGCATTGTGGACGCCTCATATGCACACCTACACCAAAAACGATAGTTGTGAAAAGAAGGCTTGTTCAAAGTACGGAATCTTTGCCCCTTGTCCTTTTATAACTGTACTTAAAATGACGTTTTCTTTTGCGAATTTCTCTATTTCAAATGTGATACTCACGTATATAAAAGTAGCAGAAGGATAAGCTTTAATGAAAATAAATGACATTGCTCTTTCTCCTTTCAGGGTCACAGGAGCATAGAAGACGCTATCCCTTTATGAGCATGTCAACCTTGAGAATCCGCATTTTAGCGGGCTTGGATTCAGCAAAAGCTCGCACAAGAAACTCGCTCGAATATCTTCCAGTCAGCTCATGTCAGTCCTAATGAGTAATAGCTTTTTCTTTGTACAATCCAGTTACAGGAGGTCCAATTTGGAATTAAAATTTCCTCTCTAATCTAATCATTTTCTGTGCGGAGGAACGCATATGAAAGGTGCATTTATGTATGCGAATGGCCCTTGTGCTCTGAATCAGGATGAAATTACGCTTTCTCTTTAAATCTTGGACCTGTCCAATGGACGAGGAAACTCTTCTTCTCCTCCCGGATGTTTCAAACGTTTGTGAAGAAATTGAATTAATTTTTCCACTGCCCTTCACATAATGGCTGTACGCAGCACGTGTCCGTCCCGTTAGTCTCGTACATGGTAGCCACGAGACGCAGTGACTTGGAGAGAACTAACGTCCTTAATTGACAATAATCAGATCGGGTAATTGATGAAGGATGAAATTTAAACGGGAGACAAGCATATACTCATCTCGTCTTGGCAACCAGCTTCTGCAAGTGACACAAGGGGAACTTTGATGAAAACAGTGGGGAGCTGTGCCATGATGACGTTGTGTACAATTCATTGTTTTTGTATTTCAGAGAGTAATCTATAGAGAAGAATACAAATTTATATGAGTATGACGACAAGGCTTTTATTGGTTTCTGACACCCGAGAAGTCGCTGCAAGAGCTCATGTTACAGCATCGGACAGATGATACTTGACATGCAAGTCTGTTGCGTCATTGGGAATTAGTCCTTGATGAGTAATTAATGCCGTTGGGATATGGATTTATCTGTTTTACCACCAGTGTGTTCCAGCCTCTAGTCGAGATCTAGTCGTTGGATGAAAGTGTCAATAATTAAGAATAATTGCTTTGCGACAGCACGCCAAAAATCAATAGTTGCAACTTTCAGGTCTTTCTGGCCTAGAAGCACTATAAAAATGCATCCAAAAATAATTTTTAACTACCGGTTCTTTTTTGCTACTTTACAGTTTTTGAAGGAACGTTAAAAATATAGAGTTTGGAGACAAGTTGGAGCGACATGAAGTAGTCATACATGTATCGTCGGTTCCGGTTGGCCCAGTCGAGTTGCATAAAAAGCGTAATGTCAAACGTCTGTGTTGTAACGATGTAGGTTGGGGAGGAAATGACACATATTAACT
>JAQGBJ010004475.1:0-10178 GCA_034698345.1 Sphaeridia pumilis | reverse complement strand
GGTGGAAGGAGGCGTTTGTGCACTTGGATTCCGCGGAGCCTTTTGTTGTGAGTAGTCGAATAGTTCGAGACAGAATTTTCTATTTTAGGCAGTTTTTTAATGTGCTTTGTTTGTTGGTTTCATAGGTTCGAGTGGGAACTTCTTCAAAAGACCCGCGCGACAGGCTTCTCATTGACAAAATTGTGTTGAATCAGCGTCATGACGGAGGCGAGAGTAGTTGCCAAGCTGATGGTTTGGACTTTCAAGTTCGTGATTAAGGCCTCTGATTTGGTTATCAGCTTCAATTAAACTGACTTAGTGAGATTGATTATGATTTGCATTAGAATTGTTGTGTCTGTGAGTCTTGATTTAAGTCAATAAACTATAATCTTGCATTTTATGATAGCGTTTGAAGGTGGTCAGTAAAAAGTCAATATTAACTTGTACAAAAACAAAATATGGATATCAACGATATTAAATGAGCATCAAGTTATACAACCGTATTTATACAGCAGCTGTCCATGTCTCATCTCTTGCTATTTTAGTCTCTATGTTTTGATACTTCTTTTCATGTCAAAGGTCAGTATCGATAACATTTGTAGAAAGTTCCTTCCTTTTCTTGTTGCTCAGTCTCCAGTCAACGACTGGTCAATCAATCAGTTGCCAAGTTATCAGGAAAAGGAAAAGTTTTCCAGGGCTTAAGAACTAAAACGACTAGTAAAAATGGCGGGAATGTGGAGTTTGATATTCGGAGAAGCCTCAGAAACAACCAAGGCTGAAGATGATCAAAAAGTTTCGTTTGTAATCAACGGAGAGCAGTACAAAAGTGAGTTAAGTTGTAAATGATTAAAAGACCATTCCAACGTTCAAGAGCTAATTTGATAAACTGATTGATTTAATTCTTCAAAAGTACGAACAGAATCTGACTCCTGTCAAGTCAATGGAAACTCGAGACTTCTGGACTTCATCCGATCAGATGCCGGCCTGACAGGTACCAAGTACATGTGCCGGGAAGGCGGTTGCGGGTCTTGTGTAGTTTCAGCCACTGTTCGAGATGTCGCTACTGGTAAAGAAGAGACCAAGGCAGTTCATTCGGTACTTTGGAATTTTTTAAAATACTCTAAAGATTAGCTAGCAGTTTCAAAGAAAATCACAAAGTTTCGAAATGATTTTTCAGTGTTTGATACCTGTTTTGAGCTGCCACGGCTGGATCATCAATACTATAGAAAGCTTGGGCAACAAAGACGTTGGATATGACGAAATCCAGCAAAAACTGGTAAAATTCGGTGGGTCTCAATGTGGATGGTGTTCGCCTGGAATGGTTATGAATATGTACAGGTAGCAAACCGAAAATTCAAAAATCTTCTTCGATTCAGTGTCTGAGAAATTTTGAAAGTTAGTCATCAAAAAAACCTTGCACTAATTTCAAGTCTGAACAAGTCCAAAAAGAGCCTCACAGCCCAAGAAATCGAGGACAGTTTTGATGGCAACATCTGTCGGTGCACAGGCTACAGGCCTATTTTGGAGGCCTTCAAAAGCTTCGCCATTGATGCGCCTACGGAATTGAAAGCCAAGTGTTTGGATATTGAAGTAAGTCAAGTCAGGAGAGGGCGCCGCAGTAGTTTTGAACCCTCAAAAAAAAGCAACCCAAATTTCACCACTCGCTCGATGCTTACAGGACGTTGTTGGTGGACTTCCATGTTTAAAAAAGCGCTCTTCCTCTCCAACGCCATCTGCCGAACACCACCAAAATGACTGGGTCAAAGTGGTGACCCCAACCATTTCAAGCCTCCAAGTGACCCTAACGAAGTCTGGCGAGGAATGGGTTAAGGCTACTTCATTTTCTTCCATTTTTGTTGCTTTGAGTAGGTTTGCGGCGCGGAATTTGAAGTGTAGGATTGTTGCTGGCAACACAGGAACAGGTGCCAATTTAAAAGTTTTCTGGAGAAATTCTGTTTTTAAAATTCAGGCGGGAATTTCAAATTTTTTCATCTTCAGGTGTTTTCAAAGACGATGGGCCATACCAAGCCTACATTGACATCGCCGATGTCGCTGAGTTAAAGAAGCAGAGTTTAAGCTCGGACAGCTCCACTTACACAGTGGGCGCTGGTGTCGCTTTAGCAAACTTCATCCAATGCCTCAAAGGACTAGCGGCAAAACCTGGGTTTGAGTATGCTGAAGGGATGCGAAAGCATATTAAGCGCGTGGCAAATACACCGGTTCGAAATGTAAGGCGCTTGCAAATTTCATCTCCTCAAGTCTCAAGGGTTTGATAAGAAGTTACTTCTGATATCCTTGTATTTTTGCAGGTTGGAACAATTGGCGGAAACTTGATGATGAAGCACCAACACCGAAGCTTTCCATCGGATGTGTTTCTGGTACTTGAAACAGTAGGAGCGAAGCTGAAGATTGGTTAGTCTTTTTTGTTCAACTTTAAGAATTCTGTTAGATTTTTGATGATTTTGATTTAGACTTCACTGTATTTTGTTGCAGCTTGCAGCCAAAACTCGGCTAAAAGCCACAATTTTGAAGAATTTTTGAACCTGGACATGGCGAACAAAATAATTGTTGCTATTGAATTGCCCCAACGGCTGGGCTACAGTTACAGAAGTTTTAAGGTAAACAAACGGGGATTCAAGACTTGACATTAGAAACACCGAAACAAAAAATCTTCAAACTTGACTGGTTTCTTCAGATTTCCAAGAGACATCAAAACGCTCACGCTTACGTCAACGCCGGCTTCCTCTTCAAGCTCGACAACAGCTTCAAAGTCCTTGAGAAGCCAAGGATAATTTTTGGTGGTATTAATCGATTTTTTGTAAGTTAATTCAAAAATCTATGGCCGAAGGATTTTTATTGAAAGGTTTTAACTTTGAAAAATTTGGCATTCACTTTATGAACTTCAAACAGCTCCACGCAACAAAAACAGAAGAGTTTTTGCAAGGCAAAGAACTGAACAAACCGGAAGTACTTCAAGAAGCCTTGGCGATTCTGCAGGACGAAGTGGAACCAGATTTTGTTCCGCCAGATTCTTCGGTCGAGTACCGCAAGGCTTTAACTCAAACGCTTTTCTACAAGGTTCCATACAATTTCAGGAGATTTAAAACAGAAAAATAAGCTGAACAATCGATAGCTCAAAAAGTATTATATGTTTAAATATGTTTACTTGCAGTTCGTTTTGGGAATCCTCGGGCCTTCTGCTAAGGCCGAAAACCGCTCCGGTGCCCAAGACCTTCCAAGAGAGTTGACCAAATCTCAACAGACTTTCGATTCTGATGATGGAAAAAGCCCGTTGTATAAACCAGTGGCTAAACTGGAAGCAGCTGCTCAAGTTTCAGGTACAGAAGTAGATTTTCCGGAATGGGATATAATGCTAGTTTTTCATGCCGTTCAGTTTCAAACTTTCAAATGTAACACCAAACATAGCTAATAGAAAACGGCAAAATTTGATTTTTCACTTGTTTTAAGGCGAGGCCATCTACACGAACGACATACCTGCAATCGCTGGCGAGCTTTACGGAGCATTCGTAATTTCAAAGGTGGCTAATGCCCGTCTTGGCTCAGTAGACGCTTCAGAAGCATTGGTATTATGAAATTCTCAAACTCATTTCCGCTAACTGCCTGAGTTTGAAATTTTGTGAATTTTAACTACCCGAATTTGGATTCCAGAACCTTCCTGGAGTTGTGACCTTCCTTCAAGCAAAAGACATTCCCGGAGAGAACAATTGCATGGGCTATGCCGCCAGAGTTGAGCCTGAGCCAGTAAGAAGTTCTACACCAAGTTCCAAAATTTTGAAATTGGCGCCACAAATCTGTCTGTATATATTTTTGGTAGATTTTCGCCACTGACCGAATCAGCTTCGCTGGCCAAGCAATCGGCCTCATCGTCGCCGAATCCCCAACTATTGCCGCAGCAGCTGCAAAATTAGTAGCTGTTGATTACATAGACGTCCACAAACCAATCCTTACCATCGAAAGCGCCATCCAAAAAGCTCGTGACGACGGCACTTATGACGATATTTTCGGTACTCCGATTCAAAGCTCTGAAGGGCCTGAACACGTTGACCATTGGATCGAGGGCGAGTTCAAAGTTAGTGGCCAAGCACACATCCAGATGGAGACACATGTCACTTTATGCAGGCCTACGGAGCGCGGCTTTGACTTGTTTTGCGCTACGCAAGGAGTTGATGTTACGCAAGCGACAGTATCTGCAGCGCTGGGCGTGCCTGCAAACAAGTGAGCGCCAAATTTAAATTTCCCGTTTTTTTACCGTTTTAAACTCTTTGTTACATTACAGGATCAACATACAAGTTCGAAGGCTTGGAGGCGGCTACGGGTCAAAACTGACCCGCGCAGCGCACACCGCAGTTGCTTGCGCTTTAGCGTCTCAAAAAACTCGAAAACCTGTTCGGGTAGTTTTGGACTTTGAAACAAACATGAAGATGGTCGGGAAGCGGTTCCCGGTTTACGCCAAGTATAAAGTAAAAAACTCAATTTTTATAAAATTCAAATATGGCGCCAAACTTCTATGGTTTTTAAATTGATATTCATGTTCAAAGGTTGGATTCGACGATCTTGGTAAAATCGGAGACCTTAGCGTCCAAGTCATCTGCGATACCGGAGCATTCCAAAATGAAAAAACGGACATTGCGACCTTAAGAAAAGTCCAAAGTTGCTACGAAGCTATTGGATGGGAATTGATCCCAGGATCAGTTCGAACAAACACGCCTCCAAATACATGGACCAGAGCTCCAGGTAACACGACAGCTTTGGATTTTTTGAATATATGAAGCAAAAATGGCGCTAATTTGATATCTCACAGGAAGTCCGAAAGGTGTCGCGATAATCGAGACCATCATGGACCACATCGCCCACTCTCTTCAAAAAGACCCCATGGAAATACGCAAAGCCAACCTTATGAAAGAAGGCGACCAAATAATGATCCCAGCGCCACTGCGGAAACTCGGCGGACCCAATCTAGTACCTGACCTCTTTGACCAAACGGAAGCGAGTGCGCAGGTTAAAAAGCGTCAAGCTGAAATACACGAGTTCAACAAGGCTAACAGATGGAGAAAGCGCGGGATCGCGGTTTGTCCAATGAGGTATCCGCAAGATGTCAGGTTGAAGTATGGCGCTTATGTTGCGATTTATCATGTAGATGGCACTGTGGTCGTTGGACATGGGGGTATTGAGATGGGTCAGGGGTTAAATACCAAGGTAGTCCTCGGACTTGATTTGAAGAGCCTAAAAAGGAGAATATTAATTGGATTTATCCGCCAGGTGGCGCAAGTTGTCGCTTATGCTTTGGATATACCCCTGGACTTGATTGAAATTGTACCGACTGATTCGCTTATCGGCGCTAATAGCAGTCTTACCGGAGGCGCCATGGGAAGTGAGTTGACCGCTTACGTAAGTAAAAACAAGGTTTTTTCCAATATATGATTTTCTGGTTCACCAAAAAAGTGTTTAAATTACTTCAGGCTGCCCTCAAAGCCTCTCAAGAACTGCGAGCTCGCATCGATGCTGTCAAAACGGCCAAAAAACTTGACAGCGCCACCTGGCCAGAGCTAATTGAAGCTTGCTACAAAGATAACGTTGATCTGAGGGCCACGTACTTGTAAGACACGCATTAAAAATGTTGAATTTAAAGCTTTTAATCACACTCATTATCTCTGCTCTTTCTCCTAACAGTCGAACTCCAAAAGACGGCCTTCAAGCGTACGATATTTGGGGAATAAATTGCTCTGAAGTCGAGGTAGACTGCCTTACTGGAGAATTCAAGGTATGAGAGCAGTAGATTGAAGTGAAATCTTTGAGACTGACTCTGTTATATGTGCCGTAGATAACAAGATCTGACATGATTCAAGACGCTGGAAAGAGCCTCAGCCCTCAAGTCGACATCGGCCAAGTTGAAGGCGCTTACGTAATGGGCCTCGGGCTGTGGCTCAAAGAGTGCCTTCAATATGACGACGATACTGGCGAACTTGTGACGAAAAACACTTGGGTTAGAACAGCTGTCTCCTACCTTTGAAAGCATATCCGAATTCTTATTAAAGATCCTAAAATTCCCAATGTTTGCAACGCAGGACTACAAAGTACCGTTCCCGAAATGCATCCCTGAAGACTTCCGCGTCTCACTTCTGAGCAACAGGCCTAACGCTTTCGGCGTTTTAAGCTCCAAAGGTATACATACAAACTGTCTGAAAACATAAATCAGACTTTCCTCATACTGAACATATACGGCGTTCCGTTATAGCAACCGGTGAAGCTCCAATCTGCCTGTCAGTAACCACTTTACTGGCGCTTAGAAAAGCCATTATGTCTGCCAGAGCTGACGCTGGTAATACAAAATGGTTTAACATTGGTAAGGCTCCAACAATTTTAATCGCCATTAATTTGACCTAAAAGGTTTTAATAGTACAAGTTTATGGTGTTACAGATACTCCGTTGACACCTGAAGGAATCGTCAAGTTTTGTTTGACGGAAGCTAGTCAATTCTCATTGTAAACCTGTTAGAATATTTTTTCCGCGTTCGATCCACGTCATTCAGCGTTAGCGTTTTTAGCTTAATAAAGTCAATGATAAAACTGGTGAAACAATTTGTGTTAGTTGAATCGGAAAGACATTCGGTAACACAGTTGAAATTCATGCCTTAGGGCTTTTACCACAAACTAAAGGAAAAGATATGCCAAACTGTGCTTATAAATGGTTTATTCTTGTGAACTATCATAAAACAGGATGCTGGACGTGGACCGCAGTTGGCGGAAATTCGAAAAAAGTTTCTTCTAGTTGTCCTTCATGGTATTGACCAAATCCAGTGTGAGGTATTCGACCTTTGAGAATAGAACCACAAGCGCCAAATCATAGAGTGAAAATCGATGACTGCTATCGATTCAACAAAATGAAGAGAAACTAAAATAAATTGGGATCCGAATTTTTCTACCTTTTGGCGACAACATTTTTGAAACTTGGATACACTAGAGTACTAAAAGACTACATCAAAATCCACAGCCTGGATTCGTGTATGTGGCTTGAACAGGATGAACAACCACTTTTATAGGTCGGTTCTTGAAAGTTTGCGAAGTTGACTGAGTTGGCTAAAAACAAATCTCAGTTTATTACAGCAAACTTAGATAACTGCAAAGATAGAGTGGTTATAATTAAGAACAAACTCGTTTGAATCAAAAAGAATATTTACTCTAGAGACAAGATATTTGACTGAATTAATCAAGTTAATTTAAGCAAAACTAAAATGATAATCCGAATTCAAAAATACACTGCTTACAGGGAAGCTGTAGCAATGGAATTATATATCAGAAAAAAATTGTATTAGAAATTATACTACGAGCAGCATACTTATCCGAATCGTCGTTAGTTTTTTTCGCACCTCCCACATGTACATCGTCTGACCGAACATGAGTTGTTAGAAAAACCCGAGCATAGTAATACGCATCGAACGCTTCCAACGGCTGTGGACCGTTAATCTTGATTCGAATTAAATTCTCTAGGTTCTCAGGTGACAGCGTGGACCTTTCCCGTGACTTGAGTCGAGTGACTGAGCTGAACACCCTTTCTGCATCTGCTGAACTGCCTGAAATTGATAGGACGCCTCTCAGAGTTTTTTCGAGGAACTGAGAGTAGGAAGTAGTTACGTCTTCGAAAATGTCTGTCCAAATGTCAATTGGTTCCTTGTGTTGAACAACGTCGGCGTATTTAACGAGAACATTTTTACGAAACATTGGGAACTCGATCCTAAATGTTGAGCAAATTAACTTGTCCCACTTGAGATACTCGCAAAACTTCGTAATGTCTTCCTGGCCCACAGTTTTCTTCAGGCCCAATACGTCGTAAGCATCCAAGCGGTTCATATCAAAATGCTCCTTAAGTTCATCTGCGGAGTTTCTGTAGAGTTGCGGTCTGATTCTGACTAAAGATTCCACGGGTTCGAGTTCAGTCACAAGAGTAAAGCCGCTGCATACCGGCTGCTTGCAAGCTTCGTACTGATCTAGTGTACTTGATCCTGTACAACGGAGCAAGTGCACGACTTCAAGAACGACGTTACATTCGGTCCAGGAGTTGCTACAAGTCCCTGCAGCTTTTCGAGTCCATACCGTTCTACGTGCTTTTTTCCTATTAACGTTTCTCTACTTCTCTCTAACTCTAAGCTCAAACTTTTGTAAACTCGTAGGTAATCAAAATGTTCATTAACGTAGAGCGGGAATTGTTTGTTGGATATTACTTGATGTACTTTGTTTGCAGCAATACGAGCTTTTGCAGCCAGCGCTCTGTTTTCTTTGGCTGTCTTCAGATCGAAAAGTGAGACTTAGAAGTTGTTTCACAGAGATGTCATAACTTTGTAGTGGGACGAAGACCACCTCACTGGGTAATGTGCTTTAAACCTCTTGAGCCGTATTCCCACTGCGGTACCTACTTCGTTGAGCCGCAACCATCTGGAGGATCCTCTTGACATGTAGTATGTACAAACTTTGCTAGCCTTTTTTTCCATTGACTGAATGTAGGTAGCACCCGTCAAAGACGTTATGGCGTGTTTTGTAGAGAGTTCTAACGAATGCAACATGCACTTTGATAGAACGACTGGTCGCTTTGATAACGAGACAAGTTTGGCGTGCACCGATTTTATGATTCCTGTCATCACCGAGGCGCCGTCTGATGCAATTCCAAAAATCTCGTCCAGGAAATACTGCTTGAACCCTGGGACAATCTTGTCTTCGGTAACTTAATTAATATAATAATTAACGCCGATACGATGTCCTCCGATGTTTCACCTTGAGTCAGCTGCAGTATACGGTAGAAATTAAGTATAGACCGATTGTTTTCCAGCGTTTGAAGTAAAACGCACAACAGGTGATTGTTCGCATTGTAATGCACTCCATCAGCGATCAGGGAGAAAGAATTTTGACTCCCAAGTAAATAACTCAAAAATGGCTGATGAATTTCTGGACGTAGCTGGCTGAAGTTACTCTGATCGTTCTGTACTTGCGGTGTAGCCAGGGGGCGGTGGAGTTTCATAGCCAACGGTCAGCGCGTTCAAACAGGTGCTCCTGGGGTTGGCGAGGTCCATGAGAATTTCGATGGATGATACAACAAGGAATTGGGACCGCAGTAGCTAATGCTTTTATGTGAAGAAGCTCGAAGATCTGGGCGGTGTTGCCAAAGCGTGACCAATGGATCCAGGACGGACTGGAAAGGACTGACCGTATTGCAAGTTGAGGCGATGCAGAGACCAATAAAATCTATCAAGTTCGAGGCGATCACTTCTCTCATGCTTGAATCCATGGAACGTGGTAGAAACACGTCGCCAACTCGTCGTTGCAACTTGAAGTGCTTGGTTTTTGTTTCGGTTGCATTCACGAGAAACAATTTGTAAGATTTTCCTGTCTCGAATGGAAAACTTTTCTTCTCGATGCTGACTGTTTGAACCGCTTTTGATGCCAAAGCGATGTCGCCGGAGATTCCTGGTTGTCCTCCGATGACGTAAAACTTTTCTTCATCACGAAACTTTAGAGATTCATCGCCCAAATCAACGACGTTGATGAGCTGTTCAGTTTCGGACGATGCAATCAACAGCTTATAACCTCTAAGAGCCTTGAGAGTTTTTTGTCCAGGTGCGTACAATATTCATAGAATTCGATGAAAGGTAGTCCGGCGCTGGGAAGGTGGACTTCAGATACGGAAACCCGACAGATGTCGCTGATTTTGATCTTTGAATTCAATAACACAAAAGATTACACTTCGATTCTCTCTGAATATAAGCGGTAAATGATTTGAGAAATACGTACCGTAGCTGGGTGGCAGCAAAGGCCCGAAATTCCCAAGAAGAAAACAAATGCCTTGATCCACATTTCGACGCTACGGCAATCAAACTTCTGCAACTCCTTGAACTTTTAGAACTGAAAATTAAATTTGACTTCCAGTACTGAAATAATTTGACTTTACTCAGCAAACGGGAAAGAATGATTGAATTTGGATTTTGTCGTCCACCTTACATCTTCAAGCTCCATTTCCGTTCGAGCACTTTAGAGAAGCAGACTCAAACAGCTATGATAAAGCCACTATGGTTCAATTGGATATTTTTTACCTATTCACCTACATAGGAAACATCATGCGGCATAAAAAGTAGCGGCGGTTTATTGAATTCTGAATGTGTTGCTATGGTAATGGTTGCACAAATTGAAGTG
>JAQGBJ010004474.1:0-10181 GCA_034698345.1 Sphaeridia pumilis | reverse complement strand
TGAGTGATGGCAGTAGACGATTCAGGAATTAGAAAATTAGTTATTATCAGTGAGTGTAGGCGTGTGGTGGGCATAATGGAGAATGGTTATAATCAATGGTGTGCATTTGCAGACGGATTGAAATAGCAAATATGCTAATATTCCGTGCTAATAATGATTCATAACTTTAGGTGGAATATTGTGTGTGGAAGAATGGGTGATCTTTGTATAGTTTAGCATATAGAAAAGTTGAATTGGAGGATAGGATAGACTTGAGTATAGAGGAGGATTTGTATGTAATATAGTTTTGTGGAGGTTAATTAAACAAGTGTGTATGTTTGTGGGAATGCAGTTAGGCAATAGTGGAGCTACAAACATGGTATCTCACGCGCTGAATTTGTCATTGTTTTTAAGGAAAGTAGAGGGATGAGATAATGCTATATTAAGTAGTACATGTGTTAAGTGTGGGTTTTATAATTTCTCAACATCACACTCTTTCGTTTACTACAGTACGCTCGACTGACATTTCTGATGCATCTTACGAGTTAGTTGTTGCCATTTATGGATCAAAAGTGCAGTGGTTTGAAATTGATGGCGTTTGTTGTTGTTGTTTTGCAGAAACCGGACGTGCTGACTGAGACGCAAGTTGCATTCAATTAGAGAGTATTATATGGAGTGACTGAACAACTGGATTGTTTCTCTCAAAGTGCTGAAGGATATGCGCTAGACAAAATGGGTAAGTGGTGTTCACAATCACGTTTCTAAACTGAATGTTATCTCAACTTGGCCGGACGGAAGTACAAGTTTTGTTTTAATGTTTTACAGAGGTACTCGTGGAACATGATTACGATGCGCAAGAAACGGACGAGTTGACAATTAGGAGAGGAGATCGGTTGACGAACGTTTCGCAATCCGTTGAGGGTACATTTTTAGCGAAGCTTGATCTTGAAGATTTTGAGAATTTGATTTAAGAAAATTGATTTATGCCTCTGGTACAGGTTGGTACCAAGGAACACTTGGAAACAAGACTGGACTTTTCCCTGATAACTTTGTGAAGATTGTGAGCAAGCCAAATGTATTTGTATTTGAAGAAACACCTTCAGTTCAGTTGAGACCTAAGAAAGCCGGGTAAGGCTGCTAGCTGTTGAAATATTCTCTATTCAGTAGTTATGAACGACTGAAGTTATTGGAGATTGATTTCTATGTTCATGTGGTGTAGTGAAAAAAGGCTTCGCGTTCTGTTTTCGTATGCTGCTGAACAAGATGACGAATTGAGTCTGGCTGTCGGTGACACGATTGATTTCATATCCGAAGTTGAAGATGGATGGTTCAAGGGATCATTGAATGGCCAAGTTGGGATTTTCCCTTCAAACTTTGTTTCGGATTCAGATGAAGCACCTGCATCTACTAATGGAGTAGCAACTAAGGGTTTGAAGAGAAGTGTATCGAGGACGGACGAAGGAGAGTTCAAGAAAGGTAACTTGAATGAAAGTAGGATTTTCCATTTTTACCCAGTAATGAGACTCACGTTCTTGTTTATTGCGTTGATTAGATGCTCCCCCACCTGATGTAGTTCCTGAGGACGACAAAAAAATTGTTGAAGAAGAGCCTGCGCCACAATTGCCTCCAAAACCAGGTAACTTGTTGATTGATTATGGGGATGGTGAAGAGATTCAGGGATTTGCGAGGGCTATCTGACTTCTTCTAAAATGCTTTGTGTGAAAGAGTGAGATTGATTGATTTTGGAAACAATATTTGTAGTGCGAGAGTTGGCTCGATGTTTCTATCCTTACCAAGCTCAGAACGAGGATGAATTGACGTTGAACGAAGGAGATATTGTTACTATCATTTCCAAAAATTGTGAGGATGATGGCTGGTGGCGGGGCGAGCTTCGAGGCAAAAACGGCCTGTTTCCTGATAATTTTGTGAAAGTTCTTTCTCCGAAAGAAGCAAGTGCGTACCGTACTGGAACACATCAACCACAGCCGCTGCAGCAGCAATCACAGTCAAACAAGTCGCCACCCAAAATTTTCTCTCAGGCCCGTAACAGTACTGCCAGCAACAATATCGGAGGTTCATACTGTTTATATAACATATTCTAGCCTCTTCTTCTTTTGCACTCTTTCGTAGTTACCACATTTATTTTGTTTGACTCTTTATAACTTCTAACATGTACAGCTTATGCCTTTTATGCCTTTACTAACAGTCGTAATTATGCAACCGCTTTGTTGTTATAGCTACAAGTTGTATAACTTTATCTTTTTTGCTGCATAGCTGAGATTTCACCACCAAAGGCAGAAACTGTGACGGATGGAAGTTCCTCGAGTAAACCTACTCCAGAAACGAAGTCAAAATCGTCTACGCCAGCCAAGGTTGAAGCCAAAGAATCATTCAAGAGTAGGGGGGAAAGTATGTCGTCAGGATTTGGTTCGAAACTCGGAAACATATTTGGAATCGGTTCAAAGAAGGACTCTTCGTCGAGCGAATCGCCAGCAACCAGTTCTGCAGTAGAAGCGGAACCTGTAAATGACTTCAGTTCAGTTCTTAGAACAGAATCAACAAAACTAAATCATCCGACTGCAACACGCGCTAAGCCTCCCAGAAGGCGACCACCATCAACATTAATTCCGCGTGATGGGGTACATTATTATCTTTAGTGTAGTTTAACAGTTGCTTCCTTTCTTGATTTCGTAATCTTAACTTTTAGGAAAGCGACATAACAAATGGCTTTGGACATTCACTGGACACTTCATCAGAATTTAGTACATCGATGCAAAATGGTTCATCATCAAACAGCTTCAACAGTCCAACTGCTGCCCCAGCAAGCTTCACTTCCGGTTTGACGAACGTGTCGTCCGGATCTATCGACAGTGTATCTAATACACCAAGCAGGTTGGGCTTGAGTCCTGCAAGTGTTAATGGTACCACTCCAAGTCCTTCAAGCATTGGAGGAAAGCAGGTCAAGCGACCTCCCTGGATGGAAGAACTGGAGCTAAAGCAGAAAAAAGGGCAAACTACAAGCCCCGTGAATGTCACTCCTCCCACAACTTTACCGCCACCGATGACTTCAACTTCCGCACCACCAAATGCATCCCCACCTACGGCTTACGTCAGAGAAACAAGTACAGACAATGCTCCTAACCTTGTCACACCAACTACTACTACGCCTCCTGTGAGTGCTGCGAGAGCTCCGCCACTTCCTGCGAAACCTACCGTAGCTGATAGAATTTCGATGCATAATAGTGTTGGTTCTGTTCAAAGTCCAGTGTCCACTGTGTCAAACGTTAGTGCTGTATCCTCCCGTTTCGTACCTGGGCGTAAAGCTCCGACAGCTACACCAGTCGCAACCAACCATTCTACAGCATCTATTACAATGTCTTCTCATGTCATCACTAACAATAACAACAAGAGTAACAGTACCGACTCTTTGAACAACAGTGGTTCCGAAGATAAGCCATCGTCGAAACGAAACTCCTTCATCAAGTCAGAAAACGTGTCGTACGAAGAATACGCCAAACTAAAAGATCGTGTTCAGTATCTCGAGACTGAACTAGACACAGTGAAGAAGCAGTTGAAACTTTTGATGGAACGTGAGTTCAGCAAGGGTCACATTGTCTAGTATTATGCAGTGGTCGTATCATCATCATCACGTGTAGACTGTTGTACTTACTTTTGTTATTATAATTTCAAAAGACGTATATGTAGACCATGTGTAAGGATTTTTAATGCAATATTAGCGAAACTGGCCTGGTTTCAACGAGCGCGTACCTTTGTCTTGTACGAACTGTTAGTCATTTTTCAAAGACCAAGTGCAACGGCCTGAGCCTTACGAAATTTCTTGATATCATTTTGTCACATGCCTTAAGTTACGATAGTGTATAATTTATTATTCAATTTTGAGACCATGTTGAATGTTATTCTGCAAGAATACCACATGGGGTCTCATAAGTACTTGAATCATATCTTGTGTAAATAGTCGTTGTCAAAGACCAAAGTAAGTAAGTTGCAACTTGCAAGCTATGTACCAAATGGCGCTGCCGTTTGATGTAAAAAGGCATTCCTGTTTACTAGTTATCCTTTGTAGCTCTATATGTAATTTCCGTACTTGAAAGCTCAAATATGGTTGTAGCTAGAGTCTATTGGAACTTTGTAGTTTAAACTGAACCTGTACTTTCAATTGAGTCCAATGTCACTGAAATGTACGTGAGCAGATGACAGTGTGCATGCGCCTTCTTGTATCCTGTACCACTACCACCTACCTTGACAATAACTGAATGTATAACCTTTGAAATTCTATCCTACCATGTGTCTGTCCGTAATTTACCACCTACACTTCTTCTGTAGAACAGACATTTAAAGCCTCCTGTAGAAATTTCAGCCCACCAAAAACTGTTTCCCTAAACCTGACGACTGTATTTTGTTTAGGGCACTTATTAGTCAGTGCCAGAAAAACATGAATGTATGTAGTTTATAAATGAGCATAGCTTGAAGAGCACTTTGTAATTACTCCTATGTACATGTATAACATGAGCAAAGAAGACGGAATCGAATGGTATTTGTCAGTGTACCTGGGCGCCGTAAAAAGAGTTAATCTTTGGAATGATCATTGTAAAAATTATGGAACGCAACGCAATGCTCACTTATGTATTGACTTTGACTGTAATTATGATAAGTTTGAGTAGCGCTATCTGTAAATTGATGCTGAACAAATGCAAAGCATGCAATAGGACAACACGTGTTCGCTGTATAACTTTGTTCTTGATTAATATATATATATATATACTAGTGATGGAAAGCTACCCTTCAGAATTGTATATCGCGGAAAGTTTGCAATTATTGCTTTAGATGTATGTTTCAGTTTGTTTGTGTGTGTGTACTCAAAAAGCACTTCGACTATATAGCTGAACATTCCTTTGTGAATCATTGAGTATTACTTTTTAATAGTTTGTTTCAAGATGTACGGAAATGTATTTTGGCGAAAGTACTTGTGAGTACCATTTGTTATAGCGGTCGGACTGTGTTAGGATAGAGGAGAAATAAATGTAAATTTTTAAACCTTATCTATCTCGCTTTCTTTCATAGTGCCCAAGTTCATTAATATTTCCTCGAATATTCCAAGGGCTTTTCACGGTAACTTTTTTCCTAACCAACACCTTTCTTTCTCCAGCAGTTTTCGCCAATACATCTTGGAATGTTGCAAGGTACATTTCTCTCGCTCTTGTCGGACCAAGGATCTATCGAGATATTTTCGCAACCTTGTTTTCAAGAACACTAGACGTTCGAGTCTATCGTATAGCGGCACTAGAAACTAGCAGTTGTTTTTAGCACGGACAGAGAAAGTTGTAGTAGTAGTAACTTTCCATAAGCATAAAGTTTGGGCTGCTTTGATACCCGGGTTTGCACACACGTGTGTGCTGCTACTACTGCCGTACAAAACCGCAAGGTTGGCCATTGGTTATGCATACAGAAATGTATGTAGTGGCCAAGGGGAACAATAAGCTCGCTTCGCTAGTTTCACCAAAGGTCTCGAATATATAATATCCAGCAGAACCACTAACCACGCGACCAGGAGCAGCAGCGGCAAAGTTTGGCGGAGTTGTTGGAGCCAGTTTTGCTTTCTCCATCCGCATCCTCTAGAGCCTCAGTCAGTGTTGGGAAGACGGGAGAAATCCATGTGAATCTGCAAGCGCTTTGAGCCAGTTTGGTATATATGGTTTACGCTTGTGCTATAAAACTACACGCTGCTGACGACGATGAGTTTTCGCTGCTAGAAAAGTAGTAGAAGCAAGTAGGAGTCAGTCCTTGGTGCGAAAATAGTTCAGTTTCGTCTAGCGGTTCGATCCGTTCACATGGATTGAGAAGAGAGGTTGTTGTTATTCGATTCAGCAAGGAGCGCGCTCTTTTGTCGCTATCGCTCCAAGCGTTTATCGTTAGTGGAGACGCCTAGCCAAGAACGCCAACCACGCTTTTCGAGCTTATACTTTTCGGCGTACAAAACAGCTGCTTCATACCTGCAACCTGATCGTCATCGAAGCAGGAGCAGCGTCAGCTATTTTTGTTTCTGACTTGTCATTGAAATGAGAGTTGAGTGTGCCAGAAGTCCCGGAGCAGCAGCACGCGCGCTGCTTTGAAGTAATAGTCAAGAAGTTGAACGTTGAGCGTCTTTCCTAGAGTAACGGGATGTATATATTAATCTGTATGTAGTTGAGTGCTGCAAATTATTGCCAAGTTATTACGAGACATTGTTTGATTAAAGTGCTACGGTTATTGCAGCTGTTTGAAGGGTTGAGACAGTACAAGGTTGGATGGGAATTGGGCTGTAATTCCGGTGTGTGGTGGCTTGATTTTGTCGTTTGTTTGACAAATGTGCTAGATCGGTCTCGTGGGAGGGATTTGTGTCGGTCGTCTCATTCTGATTGCATGGTGGTGGTGGTAGACTAAAGGTTTGCTAGAATTTCAAGGTTGGTGGTACCACACGGAATTGCTGTTTCATATGGCAATCAACCGCCGCGAATATTGACGCGACGAGGTGGGAATGAATATTACTAGGAGAATCGTAACGACGACAAGACGGAAATTCGCAAGCGCAGATTTGCTGACGTGAGAAAATCCATATAATAACAACTTCAAATGTGTGTTTGGAATAGTAAAACTTTGGGACGTCAAGAGACAAAAGTGACGTTCAAATTACAAATTTCTGATGATATCACCCGTCAGTAGAAGCAAGTTATCAAAAAGTTTTGAAAGACTACACAAGATTCTCGAGGAAGCACGTGCGACGAAGCAAATGTGTGTTTACGTCAGTCAAAACAATAACATTGCGGAGTGAGCGCCATAGAGTGTACTGTGATCCTAGGAGTAGCCATTGAGTAACACTGGTGATAGGATTACAGTCAAGTGCTTCATCCCTTTTCTTTTCCGTGCGGTTATTAAACGTTTGTGTTATTGAGTGGCGGCGGCTAAAACAAATATCGTTAATGGATTGTGGATTCTGATAGCGGGAAAATTTGCAAATCTCAAAGACTATCTATGTGTGTCACAATGTTAATCAAGGTAAGAGCTTTTGCAGTAAGTAAACATCAAGGTGAGGTGTGCGTTTAATATAGTGATTGATAAAAGGGATTCGGCGCCAAATTTGAAACTGCTAAATTTCACGCATCTTGCACAATACTTTTATGTTGAGGGTTGAGGATGGATCTTGATTGTAACAAAAAACGGCAATTTGTACCCTAACCAAAAGGTTTATCTGGGGCGGAAAAAGGTTTTGCATTACATTACGTAACATGAGAATGTTGTGAACTCTTCTGTGAACATTGTGCAAAGAGTGAGGAAGGAATAGGTCGGGTTCAAACCAGTATTTTATTTGCAGAAACGATATATACACGCTGCAATGAAAAAAGATGTTACTGAAAAGTCATAGAGTGAAACGCTTCCATGCCACTTCCAGTCACCTTCTAGCTCCAAGCCCCAGCTTTACTTGATGACTAATTGAAATGAATTGCGAGCGGAAGTTGGGCTCAAGGCCACGGGAAATGCATTATGAGGAGAAGTAGACGCGTCCTCCATTATAAATGTCGACTGAAAAGGTGTGGAATTTCACCTGACGAGTCTTGTTAATTGGACGGTATTGTCAGGGACTTGAATAGTGTTGCCTGAATCATTCATGAATTATGTAGTTTATACTTACATGAAATTCTCAAAGACTTGTTCGAGACCTAACAGGTTTACACCCTTCTTTTGATGTATCACTTTTGTGTTAAGCAAGGGAAAATAGTCATTTTTGCCCTCTAGATTTTCAAGAATCATAATGAAGTAAAAATTCTGCAGAAGGACATATATCTCAGGTGATCTTCTTTTCGTCATTCATTTCCTGTTTATCAAAGCCATCTTCTTTGGATAGTCAGCTTCATCCTACGCAAAATTCGTTGTTGTAGTAACCCGAGGGTCAAGTCTGCAGCACAAGATTCGAAGTCGCAAGAAAGGTCTCCAGACGCTCTGTAATCATCAGATTGATAGACTTCGATAGATGAGAGAGACCAAGTCGATATAGCGCATGTTTTTCTTCAAAGAATAACTTCCCTATGGCAGCACATGGTGATGAAAGCCAGTGTCTCTTTGGAGTCTCATCAGCTTCCGCCATCTTTTTCTCTTGGAGACTTTGCCTCTTTGTTTACTTCTAGCAAACTTTGCTTAGCCTTGTTTTTCAGTTTTATTAAAGTTTGAGTTTTATCGTACGGTCGCAAATTCGGCTAGCAGCAGTCGCAGCAAACTTGAGCCTACAGACGGAACTGTTAGGTTCTCTATTGCTATCTAGACTTGGATGCAATAAGAACACAAAGTATATAACTTTAAATGTACTTTTAATACTGGCCAATCTTTAGTACATGTTACCGGTACGGCAGCTCCGCATAAATTGCAATGTCAACAGAGTCACTTTTGGTCAACCCTAGAAGAACGCTTTCCACTGGGAAATTATATTCCAGAAACTCCAGCAGATTTTTGTCACTCTACTCCTTACCCTCCCCCCTCTCGTTTAAATCTGACACCATTTTTGAAAAACATTGATCTTGCTTCAGCCGTCTGACCTTTGACCTATGACTTCTCTTTTGAATCCTTTTTTCGAAAGCCTTATGACACTCATCAAGAAAGATGTTATGTATGTAGCAGCTCAAGCCGGCGGAAACGGTGACGGTTCGCATACGAATCGAGTGTAATATTTTGTGGTCCTGCTTCGAGATCTTCCACGAAACTTGTGTGTATATATTTTGCCATACTTGAGAAAAATTATATGAATTTTGGCATATACGCTATTTGAGTAGTTTGCTTTCCCAGATTTTGAAAAAGGTTTACTTGAAAAAAGTGTTTGCAGATTCTCAAGCCAAAACGCTTTTAGTTTCCTCAGAAATAACGAAAGAGAGACGAAGAAAGGCGTAAAAATTCATTACCCACAAAAACTACGACTTTACAGCAGTAGTGTGCATAAATATATATTTCCAGGTCCAAAGTACATGTATACTGTATATAGATCCATATTATGAAACGGCAGCATAATCTCTAATTCGGAAGAATAGGTCGAGGAGAGGCGAATATATAAAAAATCTCGACGCTTCTCCTAATAATTTCTTCATTGTGATAAATAGCGAACAGTCCAAGACAGTCAGTCAGCCAGCACGAGAAAATCCGCAAAATCTTGGAGAAAGTAAAAGCTAAAATACAAAATACATATAGTATTTTAGAATACAGGATACAGCGGGAAAGAGACAAACAGGATTCTCTCTGGCTTTTTCGTCTAGGTTCCATCCACACTGAGAGTCTGTTAGTAAAGCCTACAAAATACGTAATTTCGCTTCCAGCGATATATTCCTCCGAGTCGCTCAGAGAAGCGTGTCTTGGGAAAAGCGCTCCTGGAGCAACATTTATATACGTGTGTATAAACATTTCGTATTTGCTTTCTCCCCAAAAGTTCCTTCTTCAAAGGCATTAGATATCAGCAGAGATAATAGAAGACAAAGTTGCTGGCTAGCCAAAAACTATATAATTTACTAGAATTCACACACTATAAAGTCAGTCATCCATCAGCAAGGGAACTATATAGAACGGTCGTTACGTGATGAGCTTCGGACACTTCGGAGGAACCCCAAACCCAAACCACATGTTCGAAGAGTTGAGCAGTTGGAGAAAATTTAAGAGATTTTGAAAAATATCCAGACGTAAGTCCTGGCTTTCTTTCAAGGTCGCAAGATTTGCAGAAGCCGATGGAAAAAGCCCACGTGTTCATTTTTTCGCGTACCATTAACCAACACACACATTGGGTCACTTGGGCACGGACGGAAATGATTCTTTTCCAGACGATCCGCCATTGTGAAAAGAATGTCAATGCGGCACTGTGTATGTAATTGGCTTTTTGAGACTCGAGCATATATTTTATATTACATGACATATAAACATGCCATTCGACATACAAATGGAGTTATCATAATAATCATATACAGCGGTGGTGGTGGCGGCGGCGGCTCATATGCTTCAGTTTCTAGGAATTTTATAAAACAGACGGACGCTAAAAGGAGCACTTCTAAAGGTTCATAAAAGCCGTAATATAGTAATATAAAGTGCAAGGCCACATGTTCTTTTTGATTTGGTGCCGCTGCCGCTTTGATGGAATGGACACTTGAGGCTTGAGCTTCTTTTTCTGTTGAAGTTGC
>JAQGBJ010004473.1:0-10181 GCA_034698345.1 Sphaeridia pumilis | reverse complement strand
TCTCCAGTATTTATACGTTAGCTCCGTAATTGATTTCCTGGTCTTCTTCAAGTCTGCAAGATATTTTTGTATCAGTAACTATTAACTTTCCACTGTTCTGTTGTCCTAGAACGACGTTTCTAGAACCAAAACAGAATTTCTATAATCACAAACTGCGTTGTTGCCAGCTCACGCAACGTTAATTGCTCCTAATTAACGGTCATCTAATCGTTACGTCGCGTTATATCACAGCCCTCATTCAAGCTTTAATGGACTTCAAAAAAGGTAAAAGTAACAACGTTCGAAAACTTACTCAATGTCATTAGCAATGGAACTTGCCGTTGCAAGTTTATGAGCTGACTTTCGATGCAAAAAAATTGGAAGAATGAGACTGGATCAACGACTTGATCTAAAAATATCGATCAAGAATCGAATCAAACTAGTTTTTGATATGTTCATCGTAGTATATTTTGCTTTTTCTATGATTACAAAAGACCTGTGAGGCATTGACTCCAATTTCTAACGACTTTGAAGCTGCTAATTAATTTGAAGAAACTCGAACGCCAAAAATAAATAAACATTTTGCGTTTTGGTTTCCGTTTAAATACGAGGTTACTTTACGGAGTGAGACAATTGTTTTGTGGAATCCACAATGAAAACAATATCAGGAACACCTGAAAGCCTTGAAACAAGAAAAAGTTTAATACTGTTGGAACATAGAAGTTGAACATGAAGGTAAGTGATTCAAACTATTTTATTGTTTAAGTAAATCTAAGAAATTACAGAGTTTTGTTTCGTTGTTCAAGGCTTTACTGTTAATTTTGGTTCTGGTAGCGACTTTGGTCGCTTTGACCTCCGGCGCTGATACTTTGGCGGCAAAAGACGTCAAGTTTGAGCCTCTTCCAAAGCCTCAGAGTTTGAGGTCACCTCGCCGTGACGCTGTCTTGAATAAAAAAGCGCTGGAAACGAACAGGTAGACTTTGCATTTTTTTGACGAATTGTGAAATTTTGTAAACATTGAATTTTTGCCTTCTAGGGACGCTCGCTATGAACACACCAGTAAATCAAAGGCTCGTTTCAATGGATAATGGGGTGAGAAAGTGCTTTTATCCTAAAGCGCAGCAATGCTGTGGCAATTAAACAAGAATGTAAGAATAGTTGAAGTTTTTAATGTTGAATAAAATCTTGAGCATATTTAAAAAGCTGTACAAAAGTAATGATTGAAAAATATCGAGAATGTGGAGATTGAAGTTCATTTTGATGATTAGCCACTAAATCTGCCACGTCCTGAAGCGCCACCGCCGGCGTAGGTCCAAGCTCCTGCGCGATCTTGTCTAAATGAATTAAGTTATCTCTGTTAGCAGTTGCATTTGGAGGCATTACGTAGATAAAATAGAGTAACTTACCTTAGTTCAGGGGCCTCTACATTTTCGAAAGATGTCTCGGAGCTCAGTGATTGGAAGGGCGGATCCGGTTGGACAGCAGCGTTTGAATCAATGGCTGCAGAATCAGAAGAAACTGGCATGACAGCCAGAATGACCCCAAGGGCGGCGAGAAACACGATGGTTTTCATCTAAAAACAAGTTTGCGTTCTTAGATTTGACAGCCGAAAGTCGAAGAAAAAAAGTTACAAAATTCAAACGCTGAATTCTTACGGTGAACTGATGAGTACAAATGGCGGGAGATCTGAGTAAAGTTTTCAAGCTTTTGGTTAGGGTATGTCCTGTGAATTTAACAATGGACCGCTGAAGTGCTTTTATACTCATGTTTTTAGGAACCCTTTCTTGACCGTGATGCTCGGATGGCGTGTGTACTTTGGTATATCATCATAATTGGTGACTAATAAAAAATATTCAAGGATCTGCCATAACTAATCAATGTTACATGGTCACGAGACAGCCGATTAGGAAGATAGGGTGATTACAAGACTACGCACTCACTTGATTATGTAGATCTTAAACAAAATTAAGTGAGGTACATTACGAACCAAGATGTTTATCAGACAGAAACTCTAGCGCTGGAAGGACCAGCAACATATTGATGGTGACTAACCCTCATCTCACTGCTATATGTCGTTCACAGACTAATCCAAAAACCAGAAGCCAGCAAAAATGTTGGCTACCTTACTTGTCAATAGATATAATTCTTGTGCAAACGAGATTCATCAAGGATATTCGCCGTTCTGAGTAATGCCAAAAGCACTTCAACGTTCTATGCAACAAACATTTTTCCAAACGATCACATATTCTTACAAGCACGAGACGCCTAAATGAATAGTGTTAGAAAGATTTCTGACATTCATCAAATTAGAAGCCTTTCAATTTTTTTCAGCCAATCAATGCAGCCGTCAAATGGTTCGAATACTACACGTATATTTTGGTTCATCTAGCCCGTACTGTGGCCAACGTTTCCGGTGTAATTATTGGTTTTTTTCCAGCCATACAGTAATACACTTTATGTGTTCGAGCTCAGCAGGACTTCGAAGATGAAGCGATCGCGATTCCGATGTTAATAAAAGGCAACTTTAGGCCGTCATTGCGGGGCCTACAGATTTTAGGCTGAATTTTCCTGTGGCTGGCTTGTAGAGCGAACCTAGAGGCATCAAAATTTCATCATAATGTTCGTCCCAAAAATGGACAGTCGGTATGACCTACTAGTGAGTTATATGTTTTCAGTGTTTTAAACTAATCCAGCCGTAAAGGCACCCCTTCTCCTTGTCATCTCCTTGACAGCCAATCCACTGCGACGGTATTTCCAAACCTCGGAATTGCTTTACCCCCGCATGGCACACATCACATGTGTGGCCCGAAACAACGACGTCCTTGCGCTTTGCAGGCGACAAAGTATCAAATTCCTATGGAGTCAATCAACCAGTTGTAACGCGGTATGGCCATACATTACTTTCACTTGATATGTTGCTTACAACGTTAGTTACAGGAACGTGGGTAGACTTTTCTCCTTCCTTGAGGGCCTCGAGTACTGCTGTTCTTGTAGCGGTGGTTATCATCGCAATCTCGGAAGGTGTATGGCGGTGCTCCGTGGAGAGTTAGAAGTCCTTCCCGTAGCAGCCTTCGTTGAGCGTTTGGTTCCCAGTTTTGTATCACCATTTTAAAAAAGCTTTTCCTCCAGTCTTACTCTTATATGCCTCCGCCCGGAACAATTAAAGGCCGATTTGTAATGAAAGCGATGATAACTTGATGGAACATTAAGATTTGTTTCTATCTTTTCGTCTCAGTGTAAGAAGGTAAGCACGTAATTGCCTCGTCCGGGTCTGTTGCTGCAGAATTTTCTTCAGCTTGTGGGGATTCCTGTATCAAACCAAACATGAGCAACGCTTTACAATGTCATAATGACAAATAACAAGCGTACAGTTAGAATGGTTCAGACCGTAAAATTGGCCAGGATGATTTTTGACAGGTTTGTCAGGTAAACTTCCGGTAGAAGTTTACTATGAAACTATTATATCTGTACAATTATACCGAAAACTTACCTTTCGCTATCACGCGTACGACGCTTAACAGGAAACTCGGGCTAGACTTCATGTTCCACGTCTTCTTCAGCTTTCTCCTCTTCTTCAACTTATTCGTCTTGTTCACCTTCACGTTCTTCACCGGAACCACCAATTTGTCCGCATTCGTCTCTTTCGTTTTTATCGGAGTTACCTCCGTCATCGTCCTTGTCCTGGTCTCCACCCATAGTCTGATCCTGACCCTGATCCGGAGGACCAAAACTTGACTCGCCAGGCTACGGACAATAACTCATTTTGTCCTCGTCATGCTTCTTGCTAGTGTGATTGCGCTTCCCTTTCTCACTGCCAGTACTTGAAGTACACCGGCGTGAGAACAGTTTTAATGCTTAAATTACAGAACATTGTGATTTTCTCTTTGTCACATCAACGTTATTAGTACTTGAGTAAACGGTACCTACCTGAACATAGAAAACACTTGTTATAAACTTCTTCATCCTTTCACCTTCGCGATATCTCAGTCCCCACAGTATAGTTCAAAATTATCAGCTGCAAGCGAATACCTTTATATCGTCAATTGCATAGCATAACGACACATAACATGTGCAAGTGTGGTTTGGAGTTTCAAATAAAGACTGAAGTTTTTTATTTCCAATAAGTTCTACTTTATAGGGTACTTTGAGGTCGTTAAGTTAAAAAGTTACTTGTGTGGATTTATATGTATGCATCGACCGTACGAGATTCAAACTTGAAGCCGCGATTTTTTTAAAACGTCGATTATAGAATTATTCACCTTTATGGACATATTTAGACGTCAGCTTAGTTACGTCAGCGACTATGTGAGTCAGCCAGCTGAAACTGGCTAGAAGTTTTGAAGAAGTAGTAGCAATCCACAGCGTGTAAAAATTGCCATTTGTAGATAGAATTCCAGCGGAGAAGAATGTATAGCAGTTTTGACAGCCGCTGGAAATCATAAAGCTGAAGCTGCAAAATACAATGCAATAGATGCTGAAATTTTTTAGGGATTATAAACTTAAACCTTCCTTGGTCCAGTTGCTCCGCCACTTGATTCAGTTTACTGGCTGCAAAATCGTGAAAATAAGGCCTCGATAACTTCAATCCTTTTTTATTTGCAGCTCAAAAAACGGGCAACTCAAAAGAAAACAAGTGACGGGTTCAGCAGCTTCAATTCAAACCTACGTTCAAACGTGCTAAAATCAACGCACTCAAGCAGCATCAAAAGGTTAAAGCAAAGCAATAAATGATGTTTTTTCATGAAGTTTACTTTTGTTGTTTAGTTTTAAAACTTTATAGCTGCTGGCTCTAATACGTTAGCTGCAAAACAAACCTTTAGTGCTTGGAGCCACATCGCCGTGACCCTGCTTTAAACATAAATGTGGTGAAATCAGACAATTAGAATGTTAAACGCTGGTGCTATGCAAAATGTAACTTTGTAAACTGTTATCAAAACCGACTTCCAGCTTTTTCGAGAACCAAATGAAATCACACGAATAAACGTTTCCTAAACAGCGAATCGAATAAAGCTCGATGACTGTGTTTACAAGCGCAGCGCAACTAACGTCCGCGAGCATTTCACAAACCCCTGAACGCGATTAAAAACTGTTGAATGAACGCTTGAACATTCTTTAGTACAGTAAAATTCAGCAATGAATACTAGTAAATCCTATTTGGAATCTAACGTAGCAAATCCAGTCCTAGCCTCTACCTCGTCCTGCAGCGCCCCCACCGGCGTAGCTCCAAGCTCCCCCTGTCCGCTTCTCCCTATATCAAGAAAAAACCTCCATCAGCGGTTGAATTTCGTAATGTCACCATTCAAAAGCAACTTACCTGACCCCAGGAATCTGTGCATCTTCGACAGAAGTTTCGGAGCTCAGCGCTCGGACAGTCAGATCCGGTTGGACCGCAGCGTTTGAGTCAATAGCTGCTGATTCAGAAGGAACTGTCATGGCGGCCAGAATGACCCCAAGTGCAGCGACAAACACGATGGTTTTCATCTGAAAACAGCGTTGCGGCGTTTTTAGATTCACAGTCTAAAAAGTAAGAGGATTAACCAAGTTACAAGCGCTTTCTCTTACGGTGAATTGATCAAAGTTTCTAAGAGATCTGCTGCAGTTGCAGTTTGGTTGTGCGTGACCTGCGAATTTAAAAATGGACTGCCACTACACCGCTCTTTTATACTTGGGTTTTGGGAACAACTGGTTGTAAATGCTGGGATTGCGTGCCATCTTTTGATATCTCATGTTATTGCGGGACTTTTAACAAGTTTATTCGAGTATCTGCCTGGATAGTATCGTTATTTGGTCACGAATCAATTGATAAGGAAGATGTGGGAATTTTGATTGCTATATACTTACGTAATTTATTTAAAGTAGCTCCATTCAACGATCAGCTTCAAGGTAAATAAGAAAAAATATGTTTCCCAGCCTTATGAGTTTCAAGCTGGTGCTGAGGATGCCAAGAAAAATCTCTATATTACTGAAGCCGCTATTTTTAAAACGTTACCATCAATTTGAAATGAGTTTTTATCAACCGTGGCAACATAGTTTGCTTACATAATTTCATTGCCAGAAGAAGAAAAATCTCCCGCAACCAATTTTTAAAGAAGAACACAGTTACGTCGATCGCTAATCACAAATAAACTTGGATACTGAATTGGCACAAATACGTACTGCATGTTCGTTGATATCCCAAAAGACCTCATCAAATTATGCTGTTATGCTATGACGTTAAAATTGTAATCCTTCTTATGTGGCTCGTACTTGGAAAATATTTTCCCAAATAGAAAACCAAATAGTTTCGCATTCGCTACCAGGATTGTACTCACAGCAATACGCAAGAAAAATGCCACTTCTGGTTGATTCAATCGACCGTTAAAAATAGTTAGTAATTCATGGACTTTTTTCATTTTTAATAACAGCAAAACCAAAATTCATGAACATTAAATGCGCAATAAAAAGAGAAGAAAAAGTAAGGCATTAATAAAGTGACAAGTCGTTCAATAATATGTAACCGAATTGTAACGTTGGTCAATTTTGTTAAAATTAAAAATACTCGTACTAAAGCTCCAAGCAAAACTGTAAAGTAACGGCAGCTCCAAGCACACCTAGCGGCTTAGCCACCGAACCTTCCACGTCCGGCAACGCCGCCACCGGTAGAGGACCATGCGCTCCACGCTCTCTTTTGGCTATCAGAAAAACAATACAATTTATTAGTTTTGTTCTTATACTTACGCCTGTATTCTATAAAAACTATTGATTTACCGTTGAAGAGGTTCGTCAGCTGCTTTAACAACACCCATTCCAGGGGCCGTCTGAACTTCGCCTGAAACCAAAGACTTGTCCGCAGGTGCAGCTTCAGAGGGTGCAAACAGGGCAACGAGCACTGCCGCCAAAAAGGCCAAAATGGTTGCGTACTTCATCTTCAAAATCAAAAACACAGAAATTTTAAACTCAATACCACAATGACCGCAGTATTTCTTTTCAAAACGCCTTACCTTGTTGGAGCCAACTGTCACAAACTTTACGAATTATTTAATAAGTTTCCTGTCAACTTGTCCACTGTGAAACCAAACTTTGCTTCTGTCTTTTGACGACCTCGGCGTTGTCTTATATACCCTGCCCGAATGAATAATTAGCGTGTGTGTCCCGTATTATCTCGTGAGACCTCAGGTCAAGATAAGCATTGGGGAGAATACCTGTACAAATTAGGAAATTCTCTACTCTCCCCAGCCCCGCACCTGACAACAAGGGAAACTTGCTTCACACAGTACGTAACTTGTATGGTACGAATGCCAGGGTTACAAATCCAAAAGTCAATTTTAAACTTATGACGTTGGGTGGTCAGAAGACTGACTGACACGCTTCTGCCGCTGGAGCAATAAATGAAGAAGAAATATGAGAACAACATAAACTCAATTACCTGGAGTGTTCTTATCAGTTGAAGATAACGTAATTCATCTGGATGAGCTAATTGCCTTTGAAACGCAGAGAGGGTTAAGAATATGGTGAAGAATTTGAAAATATGCATTTCCTTGATAACGATAATTAAGCATTTTATTAAAAACAATAAATCGGGAAACCGTGAGTACAGTGTTATTTTAAGTTTTTGGAATTTTGATTTATTGAGCAGCTGCTTCAAGTTCAAGAGGCAATTTAAAGTTGTTAGTTGAAGCGCCCTCTGGTGGCAGAAGATGCTCGAGTCCATGGAGACCACTCCCGTTTGTGTCTGCATGGGAGCAAGAAAATATTAGTCGAGAGTTAACAATTTTACATTCGTAATTTTCAGGAAAAGGTGGTAGAAACAGCGCCATCTGTGTGGCTGTTTTAAGAATTTTAACTTGCAAATTGCGTTTGTCATTAGTAAATAGTAACCCAACTACAGAAAAGTCAAAATCTTCATGATTCAACTTCCAGAAAAACTTGCAAATTCTACCGCCGGATGGCGCCTAACTCTCGGATACAAAGAAAATTCTCTTAACTTTTAAATGCTGTCAAAGCACATTCTCAAGCTCTTACCTCACCAACATTTTGACATCAACATCCTTCGGTTCACTTGAACTTCCCGCTTCCGATGCTCCTTCAAGCGCTGTTTTGGCTCCTCCTTCAGCTGCTGTGACGTCCATGCTGTCTCTGGCTACTACTGGATGAACTGGAACTGCTTGGATCGCCGCCACAATTAGCACCAAGAAGCATAACATGTATACTGAAATGACCTGAAAACAGTTCAAAATTTAGGGTTTTTAGAAATTTCAAAATAATTTTTTTTTCAAACCGGCAACCCCACCTTCATTCTGATTTCTCAAGAAAGTTTCCTTCAAAAATTTTCTTTTATCTTTTTCTTTCTCAAGTATGTTGTTTTGCTGTACTATCTCACGCTCACTGTGACCTGACATTTTCCTAGCCGCCGCTTTTATATACTGGAGTGACCCAGATTCTTGGAATGTCTTGCATCATTACTCAAGAAAATTTCAAGAATCCAGACCTTTCTCACATAAATAACCCATCCAAACATGTACATCTTCTTTTTCGATGACTCATTTTCACCGACAAAATGCCCACGTCATCAAAACATCATCAACCTTGAAATCTGATTTTTCTCACCTGACTTTTTCCAACTCTTCCATATCCGCCGTTCCTAAAGACAAATTGACTATCAAACCAAGTAAGGCATTTACAAGCCCAAGAAATGAAGGAAAGAACGTTTGTTGACGTCTTCACATTATTAGAAGCCATTAACAAAATTAACTTTTCTAGCTTCTAAAATGCCTTCTTCATTAATCCGCTTTCCTAATTTGAGCAAATTGTCGTTTAGCCTCTGATTCACGATTGCGCAGTTGGCGCTTCTAATTGTTTTTAATTTTTGTTGAAGCGCTGACGCTCGGAGCTGGGACTTCCATGAATGGGCCAAAAATAGAAGACTGTCTGCATCACTTGATTTTCAATACCCACTTAAAACGCGATTTGTTTGGGTGATTTCCGGTCCTTGTTAGGAGAATTTACTTTCATAGTGGTAATTACTGGCATCATTAAAAATATTACTGCAACCCTTTTCTAATGACCACAACAATGTTTTACGCAGGTCAAAAATTAATTTCACTCTCAGCAAAAATATTCATTTGAAAACAATCTGACAAATGGCGATTCAATGGCCTCTCTAACGGTAGCTCTTTAGAGTTATTTTGCTCTATGGCTTATGGCTTAGCTCGTTCATCTAATCAACACGTGGCCATTTGTATAAATCGTTAATGAGTTAAAGCTCATGATTTTGAAATCGTGCTTTGCTGCTATGGTTATCTCTGTTTTTATCCTTGATTACAGGTGTGTTTTTGTTATTGACTATTTTTCTCTGATTTTTTGACCTATCGGAGGCTTGCGTGAGGCACGGTTGGCGATAGTATCGATTTCATCTTGTATTTTCGTTGATGAACATGAGAGACAAGCAAGTCGTTTGGTTTGCGATGAGAAGACAAACTTATCATCGCTACAAGATACTTGGAATTCAGGAACAATTTTGAATTGTCAGCAATGCGCGCGCTGCGCGCCATCAATTTTTACTACTTCGCAGTTAATTTTCAACGTTTTATTTAATGATGCGTGCCCCGAAACGATTGAATTTAAAAAGCATATAGCGTTAATGATCCTAAGCAGAAACGTTAGGAGATTTTTCGGTGATGATCCAGGTGTTGACATTATGAAAAATTATCTACCCATATGTTAAATGTAAAAAACTTCCTAGTTAGTTGACTTTGATAAAAAAAGACTTAAATAGGACGTGTCCAAAAGAAAAAGATATTTGCAGAACATGTGATATGATATAACGTTATCGAAATGTAGCTTCAAGATGCAGAGTCCGGGTTATTGAAAACGTGTAAAAATGGCATGGTCGTTAAACGATATCTTTTTGTGCGAGGACAGGTATTGTTGATTTTGAGCAAAAGTAAATGGAGTCAGATTATCTGCGTCGACAAGATATTATTTTGCTTCACGGTTAGATAGGCTTCAACTGACGAAGAATCTACTAACAGGCTTTAAAAAAGCCTCATGTGTTCCAGTTCGGCTTGTGTGCCTACAAGAATTTCAACTTCCGCAAAGTCATGAAATATTTTAGAGCCTGCAATCAAAGTTGGAAGCTAAAAAGCTAAAAGAAAGTATTAGTCGCGTTCGAGATTTTGGCCAAAACTTACTTACTTTTCTTGATCTCCTTGCCTTGAACTTGG
>JAQGBJ010004472.1:0-10183 GCA_034698345.1 Sphaeridia pumilis | reverse complement strand
AAAAATTGGCAAACTTTTTCTTTGGCAAAGTGCATTCGTCCCGTTTGTCCTTGCTGCATAATTCAGTAGCCTTCATCAAGCTTAGCCAGCCTGTCATTTTCATCTCTTTCGATAAGTGTACTCGATTTCGGTCATGTTTTGTTGTTTTGTTATACTCGATAATGTCAGGGATTGGATGATGCTAACGAAAAAGCAAAATAGAAGAGTAGGAGTCTTATCTATCTTTTGTCATTCTGTGAACAAAATTGTTGCGGATGAAGTGTTTTCTAGTAGACAGACACAGGCAATATTGTAAGGCCATCTAGCTAACGTTGCAGATATTCAAGGTTCGCCATTTAACAAGAAACAGCATCGTGACTATAAATGGATTTAACGGCGAATCTTATAGCTGAGAAGAAGCGGTTTAGTATAGACAATTAAAACATCGCTGGAGGTACAAGAGTTGAAATAACCACCGTATGATATCATGCACATAGATTCTTGCATGACATTTCTGGCTTGTCAAGTACAAAGCTAAAATAGTCAAGATTATAAAACCAAGAAATGATGTCATTACAAGTGAGCACACAACAAACAAACACATCCGCCACCGCTCCTATTAAGAATCAAGCGAATCACAAATCAACATTCTTCACAACAAGTCTGATCCTGATCGAACATCTTTCACAGAGAAATTAATGGAGAAATCATGGCGAATTTATTTTCACGTCACAAACATTAAGCGATAATATTATTCGCTTAATTATTACAGTCTTCGTGTATTTTGAACGTGATTCCTTTATCACGACCTTTGCGCTCCTAGCTTTACCTGTTTCTGATTAATTTCGCCTTTATCGTAAAGCGGATGAGATGAGATTGGCAAAATAACATTTCTCGGTCCAGCAACAAACAATCCATGCTTTTCAAATCCAGTTTTTGGCATTAGCTCCGGTGTAGTAGAGCTTTTATCTTTATGCTTCGATTCAAAAGTATACATGCGCTGGAATATTATGGCAAATAGGGTTTGTCCACAGAAGACAGGAAGTAAACATGTATTCTTATCATTGATTCAAAAACACATACATTTTAGCTGGTGGACGATATAGGAGCCCAGTAATTGCACAAGACAGGTAGGATACACAAAATAGCATGGAGCGGAAGTAGTAGACTTGCCATACTTTTTGCAACAAGACTTGAGCAACCAAGTCCGAAAAAGCCAAGATCTGATGCTGACTCCTTGTTTCAAATGTTGAATGTAGCACAAGTGCATGGGCATGGAGTAACTGTCTCTGTGATTACTCACTTGATATGATAATCATGTCCGCTGTTAGTTTGTGTACTCTTATAAGTAATCAGGCAGTATTCCGAATATGGCGTTACGCAATATTCGCTTATTTGAAGGATCAAGTTTTGTTGTTACGAACAATGCTATATTCTGCTTCCATCACATGACAGTTTTAGATACATGAACAAATATCCTCACATATTGCAGATAAACTGTAGACAATTTTTGTAAGGATTCCATCACTGAATCTCTTGTTGTTTCATATTCTGTTCAAGACCGTCAATTGACTCTGGAATTTTGTCGTAGGTTATATAAGTCTGTAAATTCTGAAGACAATCAAGTGAAAAGGGTGGCATTACATACATACAGAATCACATTCACATTAAAGTCAGGCCCACCGTCTTGAGAAGATGCAATAAGAAAGTATAAATATTGTTAGCAAGCGTTTACAAGAGCTCCTTGTTATTATTATTATTCTGACTACAAGACATGAACACGAAGGTTTACATGATTGTTGTTGGTTTACATTCTCACACAATGAATATTAAATTTTTACAGGAAACACCTGGCATCGAGCCACTCAACCCGGCTATTCCACTCCAGGAACCTCACCAATCTCAAACGGAGCAAGAGGTAAAAAATAAATCCTTATAAATTATGCATTGCTTCATCTTTCTCTATCATCTTTCACCATCCCCAATGAAACAAACACACACAACCGGTTGATCGTTTTACGATCCCAGTTGTTCTAACGGAACCTGTATTTTGTTTACAGGTGCTGTCTACGTACGTCGTTTATCGCGGCATGTCAAGGGCTGAATTCCCGCATGAGCCACCACGGGCAAAAAAGTATGTCAAGGGCTTAGCCGAGATGTGCAAGACGCAAGATAATCGTCCTGTCTTTGACAAGAAGGATATTGAGGAAGCCCAAGCGTTTGTTGCAGAGCGTAATAAGTTGACGCTTGAGGCTTACTTCCGGAAGAAGGCTTGTAACCGTCGTCGCGCAGCAGGCAGGAAGAAGGCAGGAAATAAACCACGTTGTACAAAGAAAAAACAATAGAATGTTTGATACCGTATACAGAGAAATTTTTATTTCAAAATTTTATCAAAAATATATTAATGCAGTATGAAAATTATTTTCGGTAGTAGTATACCTACATACTCACAATGTTGCTTTTGTTGTAATGGTAGTATATTAATGTGGGTATAATTAAATGGAAGTTTGCTTATAATTTAACAGTTCTTGGATATATATTGACACCAGAAATAGTAGTAAAAAAAGAATTAGATCTCATCATAATTCAGAAAATTACATTCCAGGCATATGCATACATCATTCCAACCCAAATTTCTTTCCTTTTTCCTACTGCAAAATACTTTCATCAACAAACATGTATTAACTAGAACGCATATTTGATATTACAGGTTGATTTGCAAGACGCATTTGAAGGTATCAGTTTAACAACTGGTGACTTGGACAGCATCAGCAGTTTAGGCGAATTTTTCGAACAAGAGGCTGGAGATGAATTGGACGAAGAGCCTGAGGTTGTTGAAGAGAGAATTGAAGTGGAGGTTCTCAATACTGAAAGCTCATTCCTCATGACTCCATATGACAAAAAATGTCCATTTTGTCCATTCATGGGTACCAACGAGACTGAGCTTCGCAAGCACATGATGGAATATGCATACGAAGAAACGAAAGTCTATGAGACTCTTGGTGTCAGCCATCATCGCACCTGTGAGAAGGATGAGAAACCGAGCATCAATGCTTGTGTTGTCAATAGCACATTCCAAGGCCTACTTTCCTGCTTCGTGCATGTGAAAGATTTTCGCAAACAGATTGACGAGCAAATGCGTCCAGCTGACCGATTCAAACTGCTAACTCTGATGCAGACCAAGAAACTATCCTCAAGCTATGCACTACCTCATGAACAAGATTGCAGAACCCAGATTGCGGAAGAAAGATAACAAGGGTCGTCTCGACTTCACACCAACCAACAACAATACTGAATATGTCCATGACGCTCTGCGGCAGTTGTTCAGATTCCGCATCATAAATTTGAAGACTGGTTTGTCCCAATGTCCCTGTGGCATCATCGTTAAGGACTATTGCGTGAGCACGATGGACTACCAATTCAAGACTATGCCAGAGCTCATCAGCATGATTGAGTCCCAAGGACATGAATGTCTCTGCAAGCGAGTGCTGGATTACAACGTGTGTGAGGAGAGGGAACTACCCGTATTATGCTTCCGTTTCGACATCGACTATGTGTACTCCCAGATTGAGCGAATGCGCAAGATAAAGTTTGGAAACACCGACTATGAGCTGCTGTTCATCGTAACTTCATTTACGACTGGAAGAAGTTCCGAAGATTCCCACGCAATCGCTAATTTCCACATGTTCAAAGAGTTTGGAGTTTGTGACAAGCAAGAATACTTGACCCGCAATGAAATGCTCATGATGCCGAAATTTCGTACTCACTGGAATATCATACTGGCCATTTACGTCAAAAACGATTGCTTCCCCGAGGACATCAGCAACCTCGCTGCCGAGCTGAAAGTGAAGAGGTCAGAATGGTTCAAAGAAGAAAGCAAGAAGGAACGAGAGTCCTATGAGAAAGACTACATGAAGAAGCTCGAAGAAATTGCACTACTTGAAAACGCATTCAAGTCAAAGAAAGCATCGATTGAGACAGAGTTGTTGACTCAGACTGCCAGACTGGAGGAAGAGAGAATTACAGCACATACCAGGATTGACGCTGACCAACAGGATGAGGAAGTTAGGATTCGAACTGAGTTTGCTGAAAATTTGTACTTGTTGAAAATGAAGGCTGAAGAGCGTCGTGCCAACGCTTTGAACCATGAAGCTGTCATGAAAAGGACGTTTGAGGAGAAGAAGGAAGAAGACGAGAAACATGCCAGTGAAGAGCGTGATGAAGCAATTCGGGATCTTCAAGGGAGGATGACTGTTTTGAGACGTCAGCATGAGACCAAGCTGCGGAAGCTGAAGCGAGAGGCCTTGAAAAAGTCCAATGCAATGCCATCGAAGGCGCCAGCTACAAAGAAAGCACCAGTGCGTAAGATGGTCAGGAAGAAACCACGACATATGTTCAAGGACAGAATCCGCAAACGCCAACAAGAACGAGAAGGGAAAACCAGCTATGGCAAGACTCGTCAACCCTCCAAACCATCCATTCCAGCTGAACCAAACCCATCGAGCTCCAAGGATGTTGCGTCAGCGAAGAAGAAATCTCCAAATAAGGGTGGACCGTTCAAAGGTAATGATTGACTCTATGTTGGAAACTAGAACCTAAATTAAACCTTTGATTGAACTATTCCAGGTCGTTGGGCTGTTGAAAAAGGAAGTGGCCCGGTCTTGCGAAAGCGTAAATAATTTCAAAACAAAATTGTATTCTTGAGAAAACCTATATAGATTATGAACTCAAAGTAGGAAGTAGATCAACTTAATTAGCCTTACAAGTAGTTTGACAATCTCTCACTATGTTTTAAAAATTATTTTGAGAAATAACATTATCATTCCTTATAAAACTTAGCGCAGATGTTGGCGAATTCCTTTTTGTTTACTGGAGACTTGGAAGACCATTTCAGTAGAGCAACTGGCAGATCTTCAGGATGTCTCATGGCCAAACGATGGATGTTACAGGCGGCCCTCCAGTTCTTGTCCACGTACTTCGTTGAGTCATACTGCAGAAAAAGGTATAGTTGAAGTTAACCGTTCAGGACACCGAAAGGTCAGCATAAAGTTTAAGTGCTTACCGGGGTCGTAGAGTTAATGACAACAGCTTGTTCCGGCTTTTCTACTGCATGCAACAGCTTTTCTTCCGTTTCTATCAGCTTGTCCTCAAGGAGCAGCAGTTTTTCTTCAATCAGCGTTAACGTCTCGTCCTTGGATGGATTTGTAGTGTCATTTGCATCCAGGTAAGTAGTGTTCATTCCAGTAACCGTATCGTTCTTCGCATAAAGGTAAGTGGTGAATGCTCCGGAAACTGTGCTGTTCTGTGCATCCAGGTAAGTAGTGTTCATTCCAGTGACAGTGTTGTTCTTGGCATTCAGGTAAGTAGTGAATGCTTCGAAAACTGTGCCATTCTCTGCATCCAGGTAAGTAGAAGTCATCGTGGTTACATTCTTCAGTTGAGCTGATTCTTTAGTTTCAAGGTAAGTCTGAGGACGACTTGCTGTTGTCACATTGGTGGTGGGCGGTGGAGGGAACAATGGGTCCGTTTTGATTACTGTAGTTGAAGCCGGTGTGGTGGAAGAAGGCGTTACAGGTGTGTCGATTGTTGGAGAGGTTGTGGGAAGAGTTGAGCTCATGATGATCATTGGAACTATCGGAAACAGTGGTGGTCTAATTGTCGGCTTGGCGGGCCATTTCGATGGCTCAAAGAACCAATTTGGATCAGATTCTAGTACATGGTTGACTGGGAGCGAAGCTTGAGATGCACCAACAGTTGGCACTTGTTGCACTGGCGGTTGAATAGTTGGTACTTGATGCGCTGGTGGTTGAATAGGATGTCGTTGTTGCACTGGCTGTTGAACACCTGGCTTAACAGACGCTTTCTCCGGCTCAAGGAGACCTGTGAAAGTAGGTTTAGTTAACTCACGTTCCACTCGTCTACTACAAAGAAAACAGTATAAAAACTTACGTGAGACAGATCCACAGCTCTTTAGAGATGAAGCTTGGAAGATGCTTCGCCCACGAAATCTGCCCTTGACTTCACAGACACCAAAACGCTCCGGCGTAACTACAAAAACCTTTCTGGTTTTCACACAAGTTTCACAGTCCAAATGACAAAGTGCGAGCCCGAAAAGGGCAACTAGAACGAAAAGCTTCAACATGATTGAGCTTCTGAAAATATTTTGATGCTCACTGCAGCGCGACTAAAAATGGAATGAGATGATAATGTTAACTAAATGAAGAGCGATTATTTCAGTTTTATACAGGCAGTTTATTTGATCAGACAATTACATCTAACATCTCTTGCGTTTACAAGTTTGATTTGTGCATATATTACGCTTATTAAACTTTTTACACTTCTTGAATTTACGATACATTGCTACAGCTTTCTTATCATTAGATATCAAATTACTTGAAAACATGTTGAAGAAACTACGTATTGATTTATCATGCATAATGTGCTGAATGAAAATAAGACACCAGATACCACAAGTCGTGGTTCCAGCAGATTGTAATACTATCCTAGGACAAATGTCTGGTCTAATTCTAAAGCCGTAAAAAGAAGGCCGCATTCCCGCTGAGTCGAAGAAGATGATTTTATTCTTCTTGATGATCCATGTGGTCCAATGGAGTCCTGGTCCAGAGCTTGAGTCCGTATTGGTTATTATACAGCAGGGTTGTGCTTGGCAATTTATGAGTTTTTTTGTAAGATGATCTCGTGGGATGACCCCAAAAGATTTAGCTTTAGTGCAAGGAAGAATGGCTCCTAGCACGTTAAGTAGTTCGGTGGTGTTCATTGTTCATACAACAGGGGAAAAGTCTCTATTTGTTGTCATCATGAGCTTTGAGCTATAAATTCCATACAGAATTGCAACCATTGGTTTTGCCGTCTTGTCAGCAAAAGTTCCCTCAATAGACAATGATCCTGAAGCTTCAACAGTTCTCGAAGTTTTATCTAGAGCCGTGCCAAAGTTGAAGGCAAAAACTGTCTTTCCATTCTGCCATGTATTTCGATCAATCACTTTCTCATTGCGGAGATTGACAGCTCTTTTGAAATCCACATAGCTTCTCAGTACGTCCTTCCCATCCCAGTTGAACAGTTGAGTTTTAGTGATGCTTTGCTCATGGTCCAAGTGGACTTGAAGCTTGGTTATCTTAGCGTGTTGAAAGTTGAAAGGGTTATGATGTATGTCACCTCTGAAACTTTCAGCTGGAACAAAGCATACTAACAACAGTTTAGGAAGTTTGCCCATAAACAAATGCTGGCTGTTGAAAGTGTATGAATCCTTTGGTATTGCAATTGTTCGAATGGCTGTCTGGGTATAATCAAAGAATGTATTTTTATGATCAATCTGACTCATTACTCGAGAGTAAACTTGGGGAGTTAGAGTCACTTTTGGTATCAATATTCCAATATCCAGAATAACAATTCTATATTCCTTCTTGTTCGATTCACCAGTCAATAAAACAAATTCATTCGAATTTGTTTCCAGTTTGATTCGCATTCCTACACGATTCGGAATCAGCCGGTTACATGTGGTAATATCGCTAATCAGAGGTCCTTGTAGTTCCACCACGTTGGAATCGGTGAAACTTAAAGCTCTAGATTTAACTTCAGCGTTTTCTGGCTCTCCATCAGAAACTTCAGCTTCATAAAATACACAATAGTCATTACTTTATTTGGATAGAAGCTGCTGCATGTAACAACGATAGGCGTACATGGATTCAGCGCTGTACACATTCTTCTCAATTTGCAAATTACGAAACAAGGTGTACAACAGATTGTTCGATGTCATTACTTCGTCATCTCCGGTTTTGGTTCCATCCTTATTTTGAATTTGCAACTTCACATACAAATCCGCATTCTTCAAATCCCAGAAAAGATTTTCCAAACTGGGAAAGTCAAACTGAAAGCTGGTGGTGGTTTCGTTGTACGGATTCGTAGGTTTGCAAAAAAATGTTTCAGTGGTCAATGCCGATACATCAACAAGTTCTGGGGTTGGGGTATACTGCAACCTAGAACTGAAGACGTACTTGGAATCAGTAGAATAAGTTGGACTTTCTTCTTCCATTTTTATTCTTCCCACGTTTGGATTTTCTTTTTGCCCCAGTGGATCTCTTCTTCCTCCTGGATTTCGTGATTCGTTTTCGCGAACCACCCGATTGAACTACACGTCGCTTCCTTTTCCTAACAATTTTCCTCCCCTGGAGTTTTCCCAAAGGCAAAGAATATGTACTTTGACCTTCTTCAAAAACTCCGTTCCCGTGCTGAATTGGCGAATCTAATTTGCAGCCTTTTTCGTTGCAAACCACTTCTCTAATTTTAGTAGAACTACCCTCCATGATGTTGCCTCTTCGACAACTTTATTGAGACTGAGCAAATTTTTTCATGTGAGGCAGATATGGCCTGAATTTCAAGATCATATCGACCGAAAACGCTTCGAAATTGTAGGGAACGCCCTCTTCATCGGTTATCCTAATATTCATGGAGCTTAAGAGTCTGTCAGAGAGCTGGACAAAGTCTAAAGAGTCAAAGGTTTTGAATTGCAAAGCCTCTTCATGAGGCGGGAGCAACATTTTCAATACCGACCATCTATTTTGACCAAAAAGCTGTTCCTTAACAATGTCACAATGGATAACCATTAGAGGTTGCGGATGGCCTTGATGTATCCTGGGAGTTAAAGGCATGGTGACGTTCTTCCAGAGAGAGAGCATGGGCGTTTTTCTTTCAAAGTCCAACAAGGACATCAATTTTGCAGATAGTTTCACATCCACATGATCCTCTACACTCAAAACTTCAAGCTCATTCCTCTCGTTTCTCATGAAGGTTATGCCATGTTCAGCAAATGCAACATTGAGGCTGTTGATTAGCTCTGTCCATGTGTAAAGATCTGGTTCTGAGATATCAACTGTCACTTCCGGTTTGGTCTCATTGATGACTGTTAAACGATAGAATCGATCTGGTAGCGGCTCCAAAGCTTTTGACGATACTACCTTGTTAGTAAACGTAACACCCTTTGGAAAACTGTTGATTGTGAAACCAAGAGCAGTCGCAAGTTCCGCTTCGAAAGTTACAGCTGAAGGGCTATTATTCTGAATTTTGAAGATAAAGTTGTTCTCTGGGGTTTGTGAATAGGAAATATGCAAGTCAATTTTGAACGATGAAAGAGATGCATTAGCATTCTTTATGAATGAGTCAATATCGTCACTGAACTTTTTGTTCAAAAGTATTATCCGGTCTGGATAAGTAATTATGGCTTTGCCATCTGTTGATTGTTTGAAGAATTTGCGAGCCTGAGGCACAGAGGTGTACACAAGAGTATGCAATGCGACTTCATAATCTTGAAGTAACTCGATGGTGTTTGGGAACTCATAGTAAAAATTTGCACCATCGTTATGTGGATAGAAACCAATGCAATCTTTACTGCCGATCTTTATCTGAAACTCCTCCATTTTTAACTAATTGTAACTCCTCTGTGTAGAACGATCCTCGAACTCCTTCCAGCGTGAAGGTCGGGGGATGAGTGTCACGAACAGTCGCAATTTCAAAGGTTTCTTTAGTCCAGGACTGATTGTATCCCTTATCAAATAACAGTTTATATTTTGATATTCGCACTTGATCACCCGGTCTGAACAATGGCTCTCGTTTCTTCTCATGTGTAATTTTACTGTAGAGCTTTTGAAATATCTTTTGTTCATCCTCTTTGGTCACATCTCGAGGTGCCATACCGATGCTGCTATGTCTCGTGGCATTGTAATTATCCAGTACCGGTTGTAAGAATGGTACCCACGCTTTCGTCTTGTTAATATACTGCGCACGAGCAATCTTGGTCCACAGAGTACGGATTAGCCTCTCAACGGTTGCCGCTTTCTTGACAGATCTGGTATAATAATGATGTATGTTGTATCGAAGGAAAACGTCCTGTAGTTCCTTATTGAGGAACTCTTTCCCTGTTGAAGGAAAACCAAAATTTAGTCACATACTCCTACTAATTTTACGCATAATTACCCACCTTGATCGGACAAAACTAATCGTGGTTTCCGCCCACTCTCTTTGATAATTTCCTCGAATGCTTCGGCAACGAGTTTTCCTGTTTTCTTATGTAAAGGCTTGCCCCATGCATACTTGCTGAGTCCATCCACGACAATCAAGGCACAACTCTTCTTGCGGTTGGCAGGAAGTCCTTTTCCGGTCGATAAGATCTTCAAGTCTATTGCCCAAA
>JAQGBJ010004471.1:0-10183 GCA_034698345.1 Sphaeridia pumilis | reverse complement strand
GGCAAACACATGAACATTGTCCAACTCATTGGCGCTGACACAAGCCAGCTTCGGTTCGGTAAGCTTTACGCGGTCCTCGAGTTTTCAACTCATGGGAGCCTTGACGTCTATTTGAAGCAATTCCGAGACCTTACTCCAGTTGGTGGAACTCCACGTCCTGAATCAGAACAGGATAAAGTCGAAACGGTGCAGCACAACCCAGGTTATGGTGTAGAGACGTCGGAAGTTCAAATTTCTGAAACCAGTTTCATCACGAATCCCGTTAACCCAAATCAAGCCCTGATTTCGGTCGCCCAACCGGAAATCAGCGACCAACTTTTGTGCCACTGGTCCTACCAAATTGGGCGCGCAATGGCCTACTTGACCTCCAAAGGCATCGTTCATGGCGACCTCGCCGCTCGAAATGTCCTCGTCTTCGATGACAACACCTTGAAGGTCACCGATTTTGGCCAATCCCACAACCTCTACCAGACATCAATTTACGTCCCGCGCAACAAAAACCGTCCGTTACCCTGGAGATGGCTGTCACCCGAGGCTTTCGAGGAGTTGCAATTCTCATCCAAGTCCGATGTCTGGAGCTACGGCGTGACCATGTGGGAAATTTTTGAATTCGCCAAGTTGCCTTATCCGGGACGCCTCAACGGGGACGTAAACTTCATCAAGGAACTCAAAGCTGGCAGTTTGAGGCTGCCGAAACCGGACAGGATGCCGCAGATTGTCTGCGACGCTGTGTTCCGTAGGTGTTTCGAAACTAAACCTGAAGATCGTATCGACTTCGACGCTATTGAACGGTTTTGGGTTCAATACTTCACTCCACAACAAGGGCCTGCCAATCAAATTGATGATACTCTTTGATTACTGAATTTCATTCAACGTACGTTTCTCATCTTTTAATACCTGTGAATTACACTCGCACTCATCGCTCATAGTTATAGTCATCAAAGACCATAATCTGTAGCGTTGCTGAATATATTCATTGAGACAGGCACCATTAGGAGCAAAATTCTACGATCACTATAAATAATATATTAGTCCTCCAGTTCAATCTCTCTTTTCCCACATTTGTCATTCACTTTGTTCTGCGAAATTTATTTACTAATATGTATGTAGTTTGAAATATAGTTAATTAAATTTTGTTAACAATAAATATACTTGAATTGATCTGGTTTATCATTGTTGATGCTATGCAGTTTCTGTTTAGGGAGCTGAGCTTCGTATAATAGTAATCATCCAATTTTCTGCAAACATTCAGCGACAAATTCCTCAAAAGTTAACTACGAAAGTGGTGGAAGAAGTACTTGCATTCGAGCTTTGAAATTTTCGATCATATCTGTTTATTTCAGTTTATTTTTTACGATATCCTGCTAATTAGCTGCTATAGTACAAACGTATTTTCGCTTTATGTTCTCATGCGTTATGAATCATCGGAAATGGAATTGGGCCGTTAGTTCGCCATTATGTGTTGAAGAAATAGAATATTAGAGTCGACCTTAAAAGCATTTGCTGCCCATCCGGTCTGATGCGTATTTCTTCGGAATAACAAACACACAGGATGTGAGTGGGATGGATTTTGTACTTATCAAAGTCCAAGTCGAACATCTAGACCAAATTCTAGCGAACATGGAGATAATGTTGAGCAAATCGGTCATTCAGACACAAAGTGAGCAATGCTATGGCTCAAGGTTGCTGACAGTTTTTATAGTTGTGGGCCAATTTCTTCATCTGATACAAAACAGGAGTTATAAGTTTGTAGTAGCACCGGAAGTCAGATTCAATTATCACTTCTGTAGAATTCGGAAATCTTACTTCACTAGTGCCTAACTTGAAACTTGCGCTTGCAGAAAGCGACACCCGTTTCCATTCAGCCAAATGTAGCAGACGTAACAGGACTGAAAATGTGGGCTGAGCAAAATTTAGAACATGGCTATGTAAGCCTCGCCGAAACCGCCCAAACTGCAGGAGCTGAAGAAGAACCCGCCCATCATACGACAGACTACCACTGAATCCCCATCGAAACGCTTTACGCCAGATTTGGAAGTCATCCAACAGAGGGCTTGAGCGATGAACAAGCGGAGCGAAACAAGGAAAGCTATGGCAAAAACTTACGAACTCCGCCGAAGGAAGAAACAGTGCCGTTCATCAAGTTCGTTTCGAGGCTCCAATTGACGCTGTTGACGAACTTCATTTTGACCTTTTTCATGTTCAGTTGGAACCTTATTTCGGGCGAACGTTGGGGGTTTTACCTGTTCTTGAGCATAGTATTCGCAGGCACCTTCGTACGAAAGCGAGAGAAAAAATGCGAAATCTGGAAGCACATTTTGGAGGAGATATCCACTCAAGCCACTTGTATTCGAAACGGGCAGCTGCAAGAGATGGACGCTTCGGAGCTGGTGGTCGGAGACATTGTGAAAGTTGAGTTTGGAGACACGATTCCGGCGGATATACGCATAATCGACGCTTCTGGTTTCAAGGTACGGAAATTATCCAAGCTGTCTACAAATCAACCTGACAATTGTCATGTTGAGGCTGAGGCTAACAGCTAAGGATACGAAGCAGAACATTTCAAAAGGGCGAGGGAGAAAACATGGCAATATTTCAGGCTTGCTTTGTTATTATATTTAATGTATCGTCCGCAGGTGGACAGGTCTTTGATTACCGGCGACTCGATCCAACAGCTTGGAACTTCTGAATGCACTTCCGAAAACCCAGCCGAAACGAGAAATTTGGCCTTCTTTCCGGCAACCGTTCTTAAAGGCAATGCGAAAGGCATTGTTGTCAGCGTTGGCGACGACATGTTTATCGGCCGTGTCAGTGCTTTAGCTTCGGGACTGGAATCACGCGACTCGCCGCTGGCGAAAGAAGTACAGCAACTCGCCATCTGGCTTTTGGTGGCAGCAGTCTTCTTCGGCGTGGCATTTTCCGTCTGCACGCTTGAACTCGGCTACGGATTCATGACTTCTATTGTGTTCCTGATCAACATCATTGTCGCTAACCTACCTTTGGGTCTATCGGAAACGCTTACCGGCGCTTTGACTTTGACAACTAAACGAATGATCGAGAAGAACATCGTGGCAAAACTTAGGGCAGTCGAAGCCCTGGGATCGACAACTGTCATGTGCTTCGACAAGACTGGAACTTTGACTTGGGATCGGCTGACCGTGCGCCACTTGTGGTTCGGCAATGAACTTCATCAGGTCAAGGAGGGCGTCCAGTTCGATGCATATGATGCTGGGTTCCCAGCATTGGCAAGAGTTGCAACTTTGTGTAGCCGTGGGTTGTTTTTCGGGGGACAAGTACACTTGCCCGTTAAACAGCGAAAAGTTGACGGCGATGCTACTGAAACAGCAATTTTGCGGTGTATGGGAGAGTACTCCAACGTCGGCTTTAAAAGAGTCCAATGGCCTAAAGTGTTTGAAATCCCGTTCAGCTCGGAAAACAAATGGCAGCTTTCGATCCACGAGACGATTTTGGATGGGAGGAAGAAGAACTTGTTGGTTATGAAGGTAAAATTTGACGGTAGTTCAGTTGGAAACAACCTTGAAAAGCTTTTAAAAAATCACGATTGAACAGGGAGCGCCAGATCGAATCCTCGCATACTGCAACAAGGACGTCAGCGGCCCAATGGAGGAAGACGATAAGAGTAAAGTCTTGAACGGTGTGTGTAAAAAACTGAGCGGAATGGGCGAGCGAATCATTGCCTTCTGCGACCTCGAACTACCGGAAGACGAATATCCAATTGGTTTCAAGTTCACTGCTGAAAACGCCGAGTACCTCAAATTGGGCCTTCGATTCGTGGGGCTCATGTCCATGGCTGACTCGCTGAGGCCGTTCGCAGTTGAAGCTGTTAAAAGCTGCAGGGCTGCAGGAATCAAGGTTGTCATGGTAACCGGCGACCATCCGAGTACTGCAAAAGCTATTGCAAAGGACGTCGGAATCATCTGTACAGGTATAGTTTAAGCCTTAGTAGTCGATTGTCTTTGAAATCATATTCACTTGATTTTGTACGGTTTTTCAGATCCTGAACCAGTTGAAGAACGTGCAAACGACATTGTTGAGCTTGCAGTGGACGCCGATGCTAACGAAAGCATCGTTGTCAATGGAGAGGAACTCATGAAGTTTAGCACTGAGCAGCTCGACGAAGTTCTCAGGTACTTACTGGAAATAATCTAGAAAACATACTTGGAACTCTTCAAACTTCATGAATTTTTCTGATTCGGTTGCAGAAATCACAAACAATTTGTCTTTGCCCGCGTCTCGCCTCAACAAAAGCTCCTCATCGTCGAAGGCTTCCAGCGACTCAACGAAGTCGTCGCAATGGTTGGAGACGGCGTCAACGATGTTGCAGCCCTGAAGAAGGCTGACGTTGGAATCGCTCTGGGAATCTCAGGTTCTGAAGTTTCAAAAGAGGCAGCAAACCTGATCCTGCTCGACGACAATTTGGAGTCTATCGTCGCTGGAGTCGCGGAGGGTCGTTTGATGTTCGTAAACCTCAAGAGGTCCTTCCGTTACCTGCTGTCCACCAACGTAGCCCTATTGATTCCATTGATTCTCTTCGTCACATTCAACATCCCACTTCCCCTCGGCACCAGCCACATGTTGATGCTTTGTATTGCAACCGGTTTGGTAAACTTGCCAATTATAATGGCTCTTCAGGATCCGGAAGAAGCTCTGATGGAGGGGCCGCCCCGAAATCTCAACAAAATCAACTTGATTAACGTATGGCTCGGCGTTATCCAGTCGCTTGCCGGAATGTTTGCCTACTTGGTCGTGATGGGCGACAGCGGTTTCCTTCCATGGGACTTGTTTGGACTTCGTGATGCTTGGGACAGCCGCGGAATAAACGACTTACGAGATTCGTATGGCCACGAATGGACTTACGTCGATCGTAAACACCTGGAACACACCTGTTGGACGGCTTACTTTTGGGCTGCTGTAGTTTGCCGATGGGGAGCATTGAACATTCCCAGAACCGCAGCGACCTGGAAGGTTATGTTAGGCTCTGTTATCGTTGTCGAAGCTGTCATAGCCTGTATTTTGACCTTAATCCCAATGCCTGGAATGGATGGCGCCGCTGTTTCGCTTTTCCAGCTCAAATTCATCTGGTGGCTTCCTGGAGTTCCCTTCTGTCTCTTTACTGTTGTTTCACATTGGATTTCCTCATGCTTTCACTCCGCAGTTTGACACAAAAACTTAACATGATTCGGGCAAGAAAATATACATTCAATTAAATATGTGTACACGTTTTGTATACTTTAATGTGAACTTAACTCTCGTTATACGTTTTCCAAGCTTCCGGCCTCGAGTATATCAAATTTACATCCCTTCAGGAAGTAAAGTTGTGTATATGCGTTTGCGTATCTGTTTTTCATCGATATATTTGTTCCTACTTTAAAGATCGTTTTAACAATGATACCGCAAGAACATCCAGTATTTCACAATCTGCCTTTTCACTGTAATATTTCAATTCAAATTTGCAACCACTTCGAAAGTGTCCTTTAACTGAGTTTCGGCTTTGAGATGCTTATTGCCTTTGAGCTATAACTTGTGCTTCTTTTAAAACCGCAATATCTCTAGGTTCTGTCTGTCGCCTTCTAGCCAGTTCAAGCAGCTCTGTTGAGTCCGGAATGTTAGTTTGACCCTGTAACAAGATATAAACCACAACTAGAGCTATGCAATTCAATTCCCTTCACACCTTCATCTTGTGTAAAAGTCTATCGCCGTACAAATTTGTCCCGGAACAATATTGGGTTGCCATTAAAAATGCACCGACGCATTTTGACACTCAAATCTTTACACTGCCTTTTCCTTGTCCATTTCTTCTTCTGTTACATATTCTGTAAGTGCAATAAATAATTTTGTCCTGCCGAAACCGGACAGGATGCCACAGATTGTTTGCGACGCTGTGTTCCGCAGGTGTTTCGAAACTAAACCAGAAGATCGTATCGACTTTGACCCTATCGAACGGGTTCAATACTTCACTCCACAACAAGGGCCTGCAAATCAAGATGATGGTCCTCTTTGATTTTTCAATTTCGTTTAACGTACGTTTTTTATCTTATATTACCTGAAAATTCCACTCGCAAATCGCACACATCACTCGTACTCATCAAGAGGTATCTAAAGTGACCATAACCTGTGGCTTTGCTGAACATTTATATTGAGACATGTACCGTTAGAAGCAAAATTCTACGATCGCTATAAATATTATATTAAGTATCCTAGTTGAACCGCTCTTTTCACACATTCGCTATTGACTTTGTTTTACGCAATTATCTACTATTATGTATGTACAGTTTGAAATGTAGTTAATCAAATTTTGTTAACAATAAATATACTTGATTTGATGTCGTGAATCGATTATGTCAATGATTGCCACAGCTGAACAAGTACCCACATTGCGGACAAAAATCAAAGGGCTGAGAGTTATCCACTCAAAAATTAATAGAATGAAGTTTGAGCAAGGCAGAATGAGTAGGTGGAACAGTGGACAAATTCATACAATTGTATGGAGACACCACGAAACGTATATAAAAATACAGGCTGATGATTTTGTTTGAAAGTTTGCCCCAGATGAGCGATCTCGCTCTCCTCAAATTTCATCAAAATACAAATGCACACAATTTTCAAGTTTCCTTTGAATCGGGTATCTATTTTTCTATCCAAAAGGCTAGATGCCTTGATGATTCAAGAAAACGTTTTGCAAAACCCAAATTTAATTATTGTTTTTGAGCCCACACCTGGTTAATTAGACCGCGTTTTGTTCTGGGACACTTACAAAGTAGTTTCAGTTTTGAGCCACAGCGGTTTTTCTGAAAGTAGACAATTCACCCAGGGAATTTTATGATTTCCTCCGAGCAATGATATGAGCCGAAGAAAGGTGAAAAGCTGTTGCAAATAAATCCATACTTTGTAGGTGCTAGTTGTGATTTTAATTGCTGCTAGAAATAAGCGTTTTTTTACTTTTTGTTCTTATGCGTTCTGAATCATCGGAAATGAAATCGCTGTTCTACAGTACATATATGCTGACGAAATTGATTGATAAAGTCTACCTCAAAACAGTTCCATCCGCTCCGATGTATACTTCTTCGGAATAACAAAACAGACAGGATGCAAGTGGGATGAATTTTGTGCTTATCAAAGTCTAAGTCGAACATTCAGAATAAGTTCTAGCGAACTGGAGATAAGGTTCAAAAATTGGTCATTCAAACACCAAGAAGTCAGCGGTGCAATGACTCGAGTGTCCTAAAATCTTTGAGAGCTGTGAGTCAATTTCCTCAATCGATACGAAACAGTCTGCAAATTCGAAATAACACCGGAAGCCAAGCAGGAGCAGATTCCATTATCACTTCTTCAGAAGCTGTAAATCATACTTTGCTAGTACCAAATGTGGAATTTGGTCTTAATAAAATCCGCAACTATTGCCATTCAGCCAAGAGTAGCAGACGTAACAGGACCGAAAATGTGGGCTGCGCAAAATTTAGTACATGGCGACGTAAGCCTCGCCGATACCGCCCAAACTGCAGAAGAACGCGCCCATCATTTTCCTTTCACCGCTGACAAAATCCTGGATTCAACTTCGCTCAAAGTCCATTACAGGAAGCGACTGGGAAATGGCAAATTCGGATTCGTCTACTCAGGCGACTACCAAGGTCGACGAGTCGCAGTGAAAATGCAGATGGACGCCCCCGAATCCGACATCTTGCAAGCTTTCGTCAAGGAGCTCAAAATCATGGATCATGTGGGAAAACATGAAAACATCGTCGAACTGATCGGCGCTGAACTCAGCAATATTCCTGGCGGCAAGGTTTGTGCCGTTCTTGAATACTGTTCACGCGGCAGCCTTGACCAGTACTTGAAGAACCATCGAGAAACCGTGCTTTCTCCTTGTACTGCCGGAATCACGGATTCTCCAGGGCCGTCAAACATCTTTACCAAACCCTTCAGAAATTACGAAACGACATTGGAACTCCTATGCCGCTGGTGCCAACAAATCAACTGCGCAATGTCCTTCTTAGCCTCCAAAGGCATCGTTCACGGAGACCTCGCCACTCGAAACGTGCTCATCTCTGAGGACTTCGTCCTGAAGTTGGCCGACTTTGGAATGTCTCGAAAACTCCACAAGCCAGAGGAGTACTTCCAGTGCAACGAAGGCCGTGAGTTGCCCTGGCGTTGGCTACCACCAGAGGTACTCGAAGATCAGCAGTTTTCCGTCAAATCCGACGTCTGGAGTTACGGAGTAACTTTGTGGGAAGTCTTCGAGTTCGCCAAAATCCCGTATCCGAATTTGACATGGGACAACCAGTTTGTTACGAACCTGAAAAATGGTAGTTTGAGGCTGGCCAAGCCGGAGCTGATGCCTCAGAAAGTCTACGCCGATGTTGTACTTCGGTGTTTCGAAACAGTTCCAGACGGTAGAATTGATTTTGCAAGTATTGAAGAATACTGGATTCAGTATTTCACCCCTGTTGTAGTTGAAGCCAACAACGGCGAGGGCACGAGTGCCCACTTGAATAGCTCAACTGCGCCAGCCGAAGTCCATATGGGTCACAGTCAGCAAGTTCGCAGAACGTTGTTGTACCACAAGAAAGAGCAGCAGATTGACTGCCACCGAATCCCCATCGAAATGCTTTACGCCAGATTTGGAACTCATCCAACAGGGGGCTTGAGCTATGAACAAGCGAAGCGAAACAAGGAAAGCTTGGGCAAAAACTTATGGACTTTGCCGAAGGAAGAACCAATGCGGTTGATCAAGACGTTCTTCGGCTCGAGGTTCCAATTGACGCTGCTGACGAACTTCATTTTGTCTTTTTTCATGTTCAGTTGGAGCCTTATTTCGGGCGAACGTTGGGGGTTTTACCTGTTCTTGAGCTTAGTATTCGCAAGCACCTTGGCACAAAAGGTAGAGTACTTCAAAAGCAAAACCAGGAAGCACGTTTTGAAGAAGATTTCCACTCGAGCCACTTGTATTCGAAACGGCCTGCTGGAAGAGATGGACGCTTCAGAACTGGTTGCCGGAGATATCGTGAAAGTTGAAGTTGGAGACACGATTCCGGCGGATATTCGCATAATCGACGCTTCTGGTTTCGAGGTACGGAAATGAACGATGCTTTCTACATATCAACCTGACAGTTGTTGAAGTTGTCATATGAGGAGACAGTAGAAACCAGTTCGGGGAGAAAAGATTGCCATTTTGCAGGCTTGCTTTATATTACAATCCCAGTAGACAAATATTTCAATTTATCATTTCACCATGCGCAGGTGGACAAATCCTTGATAACCGGCGAATCCGACCAACAGCTTGGAACTTCCGAATGCACCTCCGAAAACCCAGCAGAAACGAGAAATTTGGCCTTCTTTCCGGCAACCGTTCTTAAAGGTAATGCGAAAGGCATTGTTGTAAGCGTTGGCGATGACATGTTCATCGGCCGTGTCAGCGCTTTAGCTTCGTCACTGGAATCACGGGACTCGCCGCTGGCGAAAGAAGTACAGCAATTCGCCATCTGGCTTTTGGTGGCTGCAGCCTTCTTGGGCGTGACATTTTTCGTCTGTATACGTGAACCCGGGTTTGGACTGATGGATTCTGCTGTGTTCCTGATCAACATCATTGTCGCTAACCTCCCTTTGGGCCTTTCGACAACGTTAAACTTGACTTTGGCTGTGACAACTAAACGCATGGTGAAGAAGAACTGCTTGGCAAAACTTGGGGCAGTCGAAGCTCTGGGATCGACGACTGTCATTGTCATGTGCTTCGATAAAACTGGAACTTTGACTTGGAATCGGCTGACCGTACGTCACCTGTGGTTCGGGAATAAAATTCGTCAGGTGAATGCGGGGAACCATTTCGGTACATACGATGCTGGGTTTCAAGCATTGGCGAGAGCTGCAAGTTTGTGTAGCAGAGCTGCGTTTTTGGCGGACCAACAACACCTGCCCATTGATCCTCGAAAAGTTGAGGGCGATTCTACTGAAGCAGCAATTTTCCGGTGTATGGAAGAGCACGCCAACGGAGGCGTAGTCCCGTACAGAGTCCAATGGCCTAAAGTGTTTGAAATCCCGTTCAGCTCGGAAAACAAATGGCAGCAGTAGTTGTGGAACAGGGATAAATGTCCCATAGTTAAGGATAGGCCAGAAGGGTCGATTTGAAATTTCCCAGCGCGGCGGCGGGGCCTATAATGCATATGGC
>JAQGBJ010004470.1:0-10184 GCA_034698345.1 Sphaeridia pumilis | reverse complement strand
TTAATATAATTGTGGTTACGAAAAATCTAACCTCAAAGACGTGAATGATCGATAAATTGACTCCAAAGTAAATAAAACGGCTCGGTAATCGTCAATAGTCATAGAATCGTAAAAAATATTGTTTCAGTTCATTCTAGGCCATGAACAGCAATATTTTAAAAAGTAATTGCTAGTGGCACGTGCTAGAATCAGTGAATACTTGTAGTAAAAAAATAAATTGCAGGTTTTGTAATTTTGTAAAACGATTGATTTTTATTGGGGCCGATGATGACAATCGATTGGCAATTGAAAACGAAGTTACCAACACTTTACAGCAACCGTTTTGCCATAAAAATTTTAATGCGGAATTTGTCTCCTCAACTCTTGAAAATGTCCTTGCAAATGTGAAGTATTGAAACACTTCAAGCTGTGCGAGTCTTGTGAATTATACAGGCGAAAAGTCGTACGCTTGCATGGTTTGTGCTTGATCATGTCATCGAACAGCAAGTGTATGATCAATCAAATATGTTTATTGACATACATGTCAAAAGGTTATTATTACATGCCTTTTATCTTTGATTCTGAATCCATCAAATTAGTTTAGCATTGACAGAAATTGCGTGGGTCAGGAAGGAAAAAAGGTGTTGAAAGGGTTGCGGGGTCGCTTACAATGCTAAATGGGCGTAGTCAGCACTTGAAAACTTATGTCAGCTTTTGGTATATCCAATTTCAACAGTTTCAACACAGAATCCCTATGAACAAAGGCAACAGCAGAAATGTTTTTAAAATATTTACCCAGCGCCATCTAGGAGTCAAAACTTTCTTTCTCAAGTTTAATTTTCTTCAGAATTTCTGTTCAAAAAATCTTGCCAAAACTTTCTGTCTTCATATAATCAAACGATACAAATCAATCTGCAACCGGAAGACAGATTCGAACCAAAACTTTTTGCTGTCAAAATTTTGCACATTTCCTTGACAGAAAGCTCCTTTTCACACCTGTTGAAGGGAAGATGAGAGAAGGCGGCATTTAATTACACGTTAAGATAAATTGAAGACGTTTAAAGTCAAAAAGAAGAAGCGCTCACATTCTGCAACTTTACTTTTTTGCTATAATGTTTGCATTGCAATTTCGTCCTCCTATTCAAAAATCAAGTTTGAAAGCGCTTCAGGGGCAATTTTTTACCAAGCGGAGGGAAGAAAAAGATGCGCTTTAATTAAGATTAATTAACGGTAATCTTCCAATATTTTGATTCGCTCAGACGTAAAAAGGTGCTTGCCGTAAAATTACAGGAAGCGAGCAAAGCGGTAGCCCAGAGGCAAAATCTAAAAAAGTACCCACAAAAATTTTAATCAAAAGCCAAGCACTTATAAGATGAGTTTTTAATTGAACGATAATCAAAAGTTGGTGAAATATATTTTTTCTCCTTCTTTCAACCTTTGAGAATAACTGACCAGCACATTTTTCAAAACAACTCGTTTAATCGGTACCGAACTCTTTGAATGGACTTGAATTATAAAAACGTGACGATGCACACAGAGTCTAATGTGGATGAAAGTTGGACTTTAATTATTGCGAGACAGACAGCGGCAGCCAACGTTATATGTACGACGACGTAATCGTGATCCAGAATGCACGCACTAATCATAGGTTACATTCAAAGGCCTTAAGAATTAAATCGCTGACGTTTGATATATATATAGAAGACAAATTTCAGATTTGGAAAGTTAAAAACATAGAACCAAGTGCGAAAGGTTGAGGTTATGAGCGTGAGAAGGTGAAATCATAAGAAACTGCTGTTGTAGGCGGAAGTAAAATTGGCAAGGTTGGAAATTCGCAACGGGATGAGAAATTCGCATGGTTGAGAAAAATGTCGTTAATGTGTGAGCCCAGAGTTAAATAAACTCATTTAGAAAATTCGCAGAATATTAATAATTGACTGAAAATTTTGTTTAAAATTTCAGCTTTACCACCACTGCCTTTTTGAAAACCGCCACGATTTCTTGTGTCCGAATTACACTGCTTTTGATCAAAGGACCTTCATTTGCCAATTTGTCTCCGAAGTGGACTGTGTCAATTCCGGGGATTTCTTCTTCAGGTTTGTTGGACAAATAAAACATTTTTTAAAATTAAACCATGGAACTTTTAATATTTGCCATTTTTGCAGGAACGATGCACTGTATGTCACCAAAACAACGACAACCGTAGCGCCAGTCTACTTGGGCGAAAGGCCTCGAGGAGGTTCACGTGGTCGAGGAAGACGTCCAATAGCTACAAGGCCCACTTTGAAACCTGTTGAAGTTGCGGCGGCTCCCGCCGCCGCAGCGCCTCAAGATGCTAGAGCGCCTCCAGCAGCTGCAGCTGCAGCTCCACCTGCCGGCCAACCAAGCAGACTTCGAGAAGAAGATGACTATTACTATGACGACGACGACTACGAACCGGCCCCAAGACCACGCCCAGCGAAACGCTACCGCCAACGAAGGCCTAAACCTCGAAGACCTTATCGTCGTCGCCGACCCGATTTCTACGACGACTACTACGATTACGACGAAGACTACGAAGACTTCGACCGTCCAAGACGAAAGCAGCGCCGCAAGTACAGACCCGTCGATGACCTCGACGAAGATGGACCTCCAACAAAAGAAAGTAAACTCAAAAGCAAGAACGAACCTCCAAGAACTGCTGAAGGGCCCAAAGGCGATTCTGGCGATTCGGAAGTCGTCTTAGCTCAAGCCAACCCACAAAAGCAACAAGAAATTCAGCCACAGCAATCTTCTCCTCGAAGACCATATTCGACAACTGAAGAGCCACCCTTTGACCCAGACGCTTTGGTCGACAAACGAGACCAACTGTTCACTAGTTCAAGGCCTCCGCCCAAAATCAAGCCTCCTGTTCCAGTAAACGAGCGCCGAAAATTCTATGTCATGCAAGGAAGGCCAATCAATGGAAAACCTGCCGACTTCATGTCCACTTCCACAACACAGCAACCACCAGCTTACAAACCTTCAGCCAGCGAGGAAGACGTCGGTTACTATGACGACGACGCTGCCGCCGTAGCTCCACCACCCCCACCTCCGCCCCCTAAAAAACCCCGCTTTGTATCCCAGCGAAAAAGCATACCCACCAGGCCTACTCCATCCTCCACAACTTCAGCTCCAACAACAACTTCAACAACAACCACCACAACCACTCAAGCTCCATACTACGAGTACGAATATGAATACGAAGAAGACTTGAGCTCCGCCGTCAAACCTCAAGCGCCATCTACCACCACAACAACAACTACAACTCCAAGACCGCGAGGCCCCAAATCTTCAAGGAACAACCGAAAGCAGCAGTCTGAAGACACAATTCAAAGCCAATCCGCCTCACCAGAATACTCGAGCGAAGTGTATCTCGGAAACTCAGCAGCGCCCACGCCATCTGGTGGAGTCACAAAACACTCGCAGATCAACGAAGCCCTTGAAACTCCAAGCAAAGTGCCTTCGCTTAGGCAACCATATTCGAACCGTCCGAGACCTGCTACATTCTCCAAGACTCAAAGCGTGGGTTCGACGGTGAATCCAGTTAATTCTGGAAGTTCAGCAACTTCGCCAAACTTTTCCACCTCCACTGAAAAATACTACGAAGACTATTATTCCGACAGTCGAGCTTCCCAAAGCTCCAGCTCTTCGGACGAACGCACTGGCAACAACAGATTCGCCAGTACCCCAACGACGCCCAAAAGCACTTCGCGAAGTCGCTCTTCGAGACCTCCAGCAACCACAAGATCCACCTTCACAACAGTAGCTTTGGCAAAGACAACCACAACTACTTCGACCACAGGTAAATAAAATTTTCTAAAAAATATTCAAGTCGTGCTAGTTTCAAAAACTAACTCTATAATTTTTTAACAGCGCCACCACCGCTAGACTACATGTACTACGAAGACAACCTCCCGTACACCCGCTACGGCACTCGATCCGAACCATCTCAAACCGCCGGCTCCTACCAACAAGAAAGCTCCGGCTCTTCTGACGACTACCCCAACGACGCTGCCCCTCAACGCTTCCAACCAGCACCGCCACCAGCGCCATCTGCCGCCTCACCCCCCGCAGCGCCCATAAGATCAACTACTCTGCGCATCAACGACCGAAACCGCTACGACGTCGCCGCTGCGCCCACAGCGCCATCTCTCCGCGGCCTCTCCACGACCCGCTTCAGCTCCTCCGCCTCCTCAAATTTCGGCTCTGGCGGCAAGTCCCTGGACCACCATCCTCACCAAAACAACAACATCCTCACATCCTACAACCCCCACGCTCCTCCCCCTGCACCGCCCAAAACAACCCCCCTCACCTACCTTCACTTCCAAGAGCCAATCAGCAGCTCCAATTTAGACGATAGCAGTAGAAATAGCAATAACGATTATGCCAGGTCACAAAAACAATCCGCAGCGCCACCACCTGCACGAACGCCAGTAGTTCAACACACTGCCGCCGTAGCGCCAGAATACATTTCTCTTCTTCCCGAAGACGAAGAAGCCTACTACGCTTCTCCACTAGGAGCCGCTAATAGTAACCATAATTTAATGCCCATGATGTTCCCGCCACCACGTGCTTCGGAACAGCAAATCAACCACTACAACTTCCGTCCCCAAGCCTCTGCTCAACACTTGGTCGCGGCTCCGCCACAGGGGGCAGCAGCAGCAGCTCCACCTCCATCAGCGCCTCCAGCGGCCTCTCAGCAAGCTCCTCCAGAGAGCCTTCTTTATCATCACGTTAATAGTAATAGCAATAGTAATAATATTAATAATAACAATAATAATAATAATAGCGGTCCTCCAAGCAGATTTCGAAATCAAGTGATCCGAATGTTCCCCGCTTCGCAAGAGTATTACCCAACTTATGCTCCACCTCCGCCAAATTACGTCAAAGTCATACGACAAAGACACGTCTTTCCTACCATGTTTTTCCCGCCCTTTATCAATTTTTGAAATTCTCTTAAGCGTTTCCGCTTGACCCAATTGTAATTTATGTGATATTTTTCGTTTTCCTTCCGATTTTTTGTTATCTTCTTTATAAATATTTCTGTCTATAACTGTTTACCGAGGGGTGGATCAAAGTCATGCACTTGAATCAGCTTGTCCCCGAATTTTATTATTATCAATGCAATATAGTAAGTATGACCAATCAATCAATATTTTACAAGGCATCAAGTGTTCCACAAGTCTCTCAACGAGCTAAAAATATCAAAGTTTATATTTTTTCCAGCAACAACACTTTTGGCCAATCTGACTGATTTTTAGAGCCAATAGCCGCACTTGATTGTATCGAGTGTACGTTTCCACAGCTATTTCAATTTTTTTAGTTAATTTTGTAGCTTAAGTATGCCAGCTTGCCGTACAATAATTGTTAGTATTTTAATTAATTTTTGTGTCGTGTGTGTGTATCAATGATTAAAGTTTGGTTGTTTCTTAAACTTGCTTATTTATGAATACATAAGCCGCAATATTTTAAAATTGGCAAAACCAGGTAAATCCCCCGGCATTTCTCTGGTATGCAGTCCATCCAGTTCGTGATATATTAAATATACGTGAGGGAGATGAAAAATATTGATTCAACTCCAAGATCCGGGTTCATCTTGAGCACTCGCCCATAGTAAAAATTCGCAACCTTCGCCAAAGATGCGCTCTTCTGCTGGCCACGGATTGAAAGGGCGGGAGATACGGATTACTGCACATTTGAGCATGATTTTCAAGAATTCGCCATGTATTCTTATAGGCTCAACCAACAACACACACACTTTTTACTTTTTACACAGTCGGCTGCTTGCTGCTGAATCCCAGAAATTGTTTCAAGTGATTTCGCAAATTCACGACTTACCGCCTGGATCGTGATCGACGTCAATAAGAATGTGCAGTTGAGTGTTATTGCCGTTGCATTTCTCAAGAAGCAAGTCAGCCAAATAATGACTATTATCTTGCGCCCATCTCTCATCGGTATCTCATCCACTTAAATGCATGGTAACGACGGCTATAAAATTACGTCAAGTAGCGCATGCGCAACCAGCAACAATTCCCGACCCATAGAATTTTCCATTTAAAAGTACACAAGTGGTTTTAACAAGGATACTTACGAGCAGATAAACGAACGAGATTCCTCAGCGTGCCCGATGGGCGGGCGCTTTTGCTGACCTCTTGGAATGCAGCGCAAGTTTTGGTGGGGTCACGCTCACGATCCAAAGCTGAAGGCACACAAAGGCAAAGAGTCCCCCTTCTAAACCTTGTCTTTTCTCAACAAACAAGACAAAGCCTAGGAGAGGCTAATTCGACAGTGTGTTTGATGGAGGTCATCACCGAAATTGCCAACTTGCACTTGCACCGCCAAATCCACAAGCCAACTGAAAAAGCCAAAAGAGTTTCCTAAACTATAAATATTTTGTATTCAAACCTTACGTATCTCCACATCAAAAAAACTGGCTCAATTTACAGGGCTCTTACCTGACAAGCCCTTAAAAAGCACATTCAAACCATTTTAAATTCCAGCTTATATTATCTATACGTGACTAACACAAAAAACACCCTGCAAAACCACATACAAGTTGCATGCAAAGCAGGAGCTGAGCCTCGAACCAGGAAGTTGAACATATGCGAACCGGAAGTGCCGAACCGAACTGGTAAACTGGTCCTTTTACTCGCTTAAACACCCTTAAAAAATTCAAACAAGTCGATCAGGAGATGCTATGATAAAAATTGACTTTGTTCAAGCCTCCCACAACCCTTTACTCCTCCCGGTAATTTTTTAAAGGCGGGTAAATATCAAGCAAGGGCGCGAAACCGGTTTTAAAGGGTGCGCGCTCCAGCTCACAGTACTTGACTTCCGGACCAAAAAATAGCCACCTCAACTCAACACTTTCTGAATACTAAACCATGGCACTTGATCACTGGGAATTCACAAATTGTCAGCCCACAACCAAATACGTTATAACCGGCGCCCTATTCCAAACAAAGCCTCAAAGCGACAAGATTACCGCAGCTCGTGTATGTTCAAAGCGGATAAAACTGCATCTACTTGAGATAAAGTCAACGACTAAACTGCATACGCTTCTGCCACTGCAGTGTTTGACGTTATAAAATTATCGGAACTGGGAAATGATAAATGGAGTAGAGATAAAGGATCGACAAAACGTTTGAAACTCTTGACTTTCAACGACAACTCAACCATCAACACAGCACAATTTACAATTAAACTACATTCAGTCAGAAGAAGATGACGCTGCTGCGCTGCTGACTGAGCTATTTCGCTGCGCTATTGCACAATACCAACTCTGCCGACTCGACGTCTACTTGACATTGTGTATATTGACAATAAAAGCGGACGGGAAATACAACAAGACGCATATTTATTATTATACACAACGACAAATGATGAATAAGCGTAATTGAAGGAACAAAGATTGATTAAAAGCGCGGCTGCTGAGTGAGTCAGTGACTAAAACTAAAAAAATATATATATAACAGGATGTGCTTAAAAACATACACACTTTTATATATCTGACGATGAGATCATGATGAGCTATGTGATATTCGCAAAAATTTGCAAAAACTAAAAGTGTCTGTCAACAACTCTCAAATTAAAGCCAGTCGCAGAATTAATTCCCGATGATGATTCAAAGCTAAAACGGTTCAAGTCATAAGATCAAAAGTATTTTTAAATTCGCATACACACAAACGTGTATTTTTAGACACAGTACTTGCAATCGGAGAAATAAATTAAGGGTTAATTTTAGCTGATGAGAGGATAGAAAATAGAAGGTTGGTTGCAAGTCAACATTTCAAAGCCGGGAAGCCCAATTCAAAAAGTAAGTTCATTCTGAATGAGTCAGATATAATTAGAAACTTATTTCAAAACTGCATGCATATCAAGTTAACGAGTAATAACAGGTGTTTTCGTTTAGCTATAAATTCAACGAGAATATCATGTGACTGACTTGTCGTTGTGAATGAAGAAAGAAGAGATCAAGTAGATTCAAAAAATAGAGCTTAACAATGTGTGTAAGCGGGAACGAGATTCATATTGTCTGTTATTATAAAAGAAGGCGAATTTTTCAGGACATCCAAAAGATGCCACGAACGATAAGAATAGATTTATGTACAAACTCTCAAGGAATTTTGAGCGCGGATACTGACCTACCACAATGCTCAAGGAAACTCCAAGAGGAATAAATTCAAAAGATGATGCGGCGGAATGCGGATTCACAAAAAACAAGGAGAGCTGGCTGTACGGGGTTTCCCGCAGTTTAAATTGCGAATAAATTTCGCCAATTTTGAATTTGTTTGAACGCATTTTATGACTCTCTGATTTATAGATCAAGCTGCATGGGGATCAAAATTATTTCCGTTTGCGTAGGCAAAAGTGCATTGCAAAATACAAGAGTGTAGGCAGATTCATTGATAAAAATTGAATCATGCGAATTTTTAAAATACTTTGAAGGTGCCGTCATCAAGAGGAAAAAATCGGGTTTTAGGAATCCATGACAAAGACTTGAAAATATTAAAGATATAGTAATTATAGTAAAAGTGTGGGAATTTTCGTACCAGAATTAAATGGCACGTCTCTATAAAAAGATGACTAAACGAGAAATGCATTGAGGAATTAGGAATGCAGGCGGAAATTATTCTGAGTCAGACTTCAAGTTATTGCATCTCAAAGAATTACGTCAGAAGCAGTTGCTGAATTTATAAAAAGTTGAGGGAAATTTTGCAACGGTTCTGGATTTTCTGTCTTTGATTTTCGGAGAGTACATATAACAAGCATTTTATAACTGACAGAATATAACCTTCTTCCGAATATTATACCGAAGGCATATATATAATTACAGGTGGCGAGAAGGATGATTCATGGAGAAAAAGCACGTTAGGATATTAGTCACCTTGCATTGCTGTCAGCTAGTTAACTATTTGTGAGTCAGGGGTTTTAACGCTTATACATTCACAGAATACAAATGTTTAAAAGCCACTAGAAATTCAAGGCGTTTTCAAAATAATGTGGGTTCAGGAACAACGGAAAAAATGTTGTTTACAAAAGATATATCAATATGTAGACCTTCCATTTAAACTCAACTTAAAACCCAGTGTTTCTCGATTCAAGGGACAAAAGCTTTGAAAATTTTTAAAACTATAATTGAACCTCTTATGTCGTTACTAAAAAATAATTTAAAATATATAAACCATACTTCTTACCCGATTAACAGCTTCAAAACCTGACTTCCAAAAACTATACAACTGAAAACAAGAACTAACGCCACTTTTCTAAAGCGAAACAAAAATATTTTCTGTTCAAGTGTCAGAAGAAAAACGTAACAACGCTGGAAGAGAAAAAGCCGACGCTTCCGAACAAGCCCAACAGCCAACTAAAGATACGACGCTTCTGACACTGGGCTTGAGCGATGTACTCGCTTTTAGAGTCGATCTGCTGCGGCACAGCCGCGAAACTCAACTGTTCACAAGAGCCAAGCTTCAACTCAGGTTATATAAATGGCGGCGGCGGTTGAGATGAACGCTGAGCAAGCATATGAATATATACCGATATAATACTTTTGCGAATAGTTGCAATTATCCGTTGTTTCAAAGCCCAAATAAAGAAAACTATAATACCAAATACCGGTTTGTTAGCGCTGTCATAATTTGCCAAAAATATTCCCTAAAATCTCTTCAGTTCTGAGTTCCAGCCATCGCTTCAATCTTAAAAATCTGCTAAATTTAACCCATGAGCAGCCATAGCTATTGTTCTAGCTCCGCCAATTAATTGCGCATTTGTACATGTAAAATTATTCCAAGAAATTGACCACCTACAGTCCGGATTCTTCATTGGAGAATTTAATTCTCCAATGAAGAATCCTCATCAAGTCTGAATTTACTATAGCAAAAACACCTTCAAGTATCCAGAATCAAGCTTTCAATATTCATTGTTCTCCCAAGCCAGAAATCTAACTATACAAATATCATCTTTTTGCTGGCCTCTGGACAACCGGAAGTGCCCGCTTTTTCTGACCATTCGACTAAAAATCGCGTGACACAGCTCTCACTCAACAAACCGAACTCCACAAGATAAGTACATTATTCCTGGTCGTATCATAGCAAAGACCCCAGTCGCGCGTCTATATAATTAATTGAAGAATTGAGTTGTTTGCGCGGGCTTATTCGATGAGAAACAGATGGCTTCCGGAA
>JAQGBJ010004469.1:0-10186 GCA_034698345.1 Sphaeridia pumilis | reverse complement strand
GACAGTTTCTTTGATTTTGGACGGACAGTGTCCAAAACTGTCCAATTGGCCAAAACCGTCCAAAACAATGCAGCCTTTTCAAGATTGTTAACTATGATCACAATTAAGGCTGTTTTATTGAATTATTAGCCTTTCGTAAATTTAGGGTTAACATAAGAAGCATTTAGAATAGCTTCTGACTGTTTTTTCTGTAAAAACAGAATATTTTCATTTTGAAAACTTGCAAAAAATGGCGGTAAATACTGTCCAAAATAGAAAAGGCCAAAGGCATGTTCATTTTGGACGGTTTTAACCAGTTTTGGACAGGTGGTTAAAACCCCCTGGTAAAAACCAGGCACACACTGCGTTGATCCGCAACTTAAATTTCCCCATGAAAAAGCAGTGTATTTTGAAATTCAGCTAAACCTAACGTGAGCGTTTCAATGAGCGCCTTATGGCGTTTCAAAAGAAGAACCCTATCTCCGAAGCATAGCCCTGCACAGACCTTAAACCTCGATTTTAGAGATCAGTGACTTCGAAATGACCGGAAAATGGTCAAGTATTCCAAATCCTCGAACGGGGCTTATACGAGAATAACCTAACCTAACCTAACCTAACCTACCCGGCGATGTATTAGTTAATTACATACTTCTGTTTCTTCCGGAAAGTGTCCAACATGTATCGGTTTTACAGATGTTCGTGGGAATCTGGGAAAGCAATATATTTATACGCAGTTTCGATACAAAAACCAAATTTTGTGAAGTCAAAATCTTGATACTACGTGAACTTAGAACTACTACTACCATGTCAACTTAGCACTACTACTACTATGTGAAGTAGTAGTACCACTACTACTATAGTAGTTGCTCTACTACTACTATGCGACTACTACTACGATAGTACTACTACTACTATGATTTATGAAATACCAAATCCCATCTTGGCCGGATTAGGTGCTGATAGATGTCTGCACATTACAATCGTTCTCTGCTTTATGACAATGCTACGATTTAGTGTACTAATCAAAGATCGGTCTATTAACTTTAATTGTGTCAGATTCAACATTTGTGGCGAGCTAATAAGTCAATAAATTTTTTGTATTAGTGATTTGCCATGGAAAAAAAGCTTTAAATTCATTTAGCTGCATTGTTTATACTAACTACGGTAACTATGAGAATGACTAACTTGTAAGCCCGAATGGTAAAATAGTTGGTGTTGCGAATATGGGTCAGGCTACCGATGTAAATCAAGTTCAAACTTGTTCAAGAAGATCTGATGGTTCCTTATTTATATAGTGTAACACGAGCAGAGACAGGTGTTGCGAGCATGAAGGTTGTATTCAGACTGAGGTTAGAAAATAGAACATTCAAATAGGAAACCTAGTTAACTACATTGCTATGCCAATGCCACTACATGCCCCCACTTTTTTCAAAAAGGCACGTCCTCGTGACTTGAAAAAGCTTTTTAAATCTTAACCTATACTTTTAGAAATTCCAATTTAGATATCCCACTACTATGACTTCACGAATAGTTGACTCCCATCTTAACGCAGTTGGCTCTCTGGTGGACCTCGTTCATCATCAATGCTGGGTAGATCTTCAAATTCATTTCTCCATATTTCACACAACCTAATGACCTTTGATTTCACTTTTCGTTCTTCGTCAAAGTTGGGACCTTAACAGCTTGGCATTTTGCGTAGTTAGCTTAGTTTCCTAAGAGATATTCTTAAATTCTGCTGTTTGAATCTTCAAGGCGGAAATTTATCCTCAATTTTCTTCTTTCTCTTCAATTTTCTTCTTTTTCTTTTATCTCAATTTTTACTCCAGCGACTCCAGTTCCCACTCCAGCCTTGAATTTGCTCTCACAAACAACTGTGTCAACTCGCCCTACAAATAAGCTACAAGAGACCGCAACGACATACGAGCCACTTACGACGATGAAGACTCCAACTTCGAAGCCAAAACCAAGTCCACCCACAACAACCAGCCCAATATCAGCTCCTGATTCGGCTACAGCTCCAAAAAACGCAGCTCGCAGGGCAGAAGGTCCTCTTGCGACTCCCATACCTTCGAAACCGCATGTTCCAAACAGGAATATAGCAAATTCAGCGCCGTCACCAGTTGGAGGGTGGAGATCACCGCTAGCGCATGTGCTCCTGAGACACCCAGCTCCACTATTTCTCAGCGACCGCAACTTCAGTCCCCACCGATGCCAGCACTGACCCAAGACGTATTATCGGTGACCTCCAAGTTCAAAATTCCAACAGCAGCGTCCGCAGCGCCATCTGCTTTTACATCTGAAGCTCCTTCTGCAACTAAACCTCTTGAAACTATCAACAATGACAGTGAATCAGTGCGTCCAAAGCGACGTCGACAATCTCCTCGGCGACCAGGCCAAGCTGAAAAATGATTATGTAGAACTTGACAGCACAATTTTTCTCGCTGCATTTTGAGTCTGAGCTTTTGGTATTGAAATGTGAACAGTTTTGTTTTGTGGAAAACTGAATAAACATTTGTTATACTTGATCAAGTCAGTTTGAAGATTGTTTTTCTATTTCATTATCTTTGGCTTCTATCAACGTAGGCCTTGGCTAGGCCAGTTTCCAGTCTCATTCTAGTGGGTAGGCCCCTAAGGGCATTTTACTGATAATGAAAGGTTTGCTCAATATAAACTGCGTCTTGAATTTAACCAACAAGGGAAATTCAAGCGGTCAGAGAATCGTCAACATACTGTACGGACAAGGATCAACCGTCCCTTCGATGAAAGTCCCCTCTCGGAGCCACGCATGTTTCCCATATACGTGTATAGTAAAGCCTGGATTTAGCTGTGCTTTTGATGATGTATTTTGTGATTGTTGTTTGAATTAAATCAGTCAGTTTGTTTACAAAACAGAATGTCATGATTTTCAGTTGAATTCTATCGCGGAACCTGATGAGAAACAGCAAAACATTTTGCTTCCAACCAGAAGAAAATATGAAGTTTTCAGCAACCAAACATCAACTCATTCCGAATTCACCAATTCAGGCGCAAGTTCGACCAGAAGCTCGAGTCTCTGTGACTCAAATGTAGCTCCGATGGAACCGCTAGACTGGAACGCTCATTAGAAAGGTACTGAATTGTTTAGCTTCAAAATTACTCGGTCGGACCAATGTGACTGGAGGGATACAGAGTTATTCAAAATCAAAAGCATTGCACAGGCTTCTCAACTGGTTCGTTCCTGTTAACTTACCTTAGCAACGCTTTTAGGTATTTTAATTGCAGCCCTCAAAACAGTCGAGTTATATGCGTATGTTTTTGTCATTGCAGCATTTATTGCACTTCGAGCTCTAGCTAAATCAGTAAAGCCATTAAGAACGTTCTTCAAATATATTAGCAGCTAATTCGCCTATTTTGTTTCCTTAGATTTTCCCGATTCCTTGGGTCATGGTGCTGGGTGTATCTGCTGCACAAAAGAAAAGCCACTGACTGAATCTGTTGGAACGTCAATCGACCAGTTTTAAATTTGATCTTGAAAGTATGAATCATCAGAAATTTGAAGCACAAAGACTGGAGAACCAATATTTTCAATGTCTAAACATGAATTGCCAGTTTCGTTTGATTGTTGTCTGAAAAGTATTACTGCGTCTAGAAGTGTAAGTAAACTAGAAATATCTCTCGTTTCCATAACAGTTTGTTTAAGATGGTTTTTGGTCTAACTGACTGCTTTGCTAATTTTGTAGAACAATTATACCGTCTATTCTTTGAAATTGAACTCTAAAATGGTTGTTCGGCCAAACTCAGGTGGTTCTGGCCACAACACTAGAACTTACTCATGCTCACTCTGTGATTCTGTCCTGACCAGGCATGTTATCATCAATCGGTTCTCTGGATCAAAGTGACGGGCTTTTTTTGTTCGAGAAGGTGTGCAATGCGTTCTATAGTTTAGACAGTTTCTCGGGATCAAAACAAGAAAGTTTAATCGCAAATTCCAAATAAATCTCCAGATAGGAAAGGGAAAGTCGAAGAAGGCTAACGGGACGCCACATTTTTAGAGACGCCTTCTCTACTAACTGCAGCATGAAAGATGGCTGGACGTACGAGTTCGCCGAGGATCAATCCCAAAAGTGCAAGGAAGGAAAGGCTCTCTTGGAACTTGAGGTTATGATTGAAAGTACCGATTGAGTGATTAATGTCGACCCGTGCTTGAAGTACCGTAAGTGCTTTTGGCTAATGTGCTGTTCTGCTATTGTACATGCCCGAAAAGCTTGTGCATGTAACTAATAATTTATTCTCGTTTGCAGGATCAGTTGTCATTCATCTGGATCGGGCATCATTTTGTCCATCCGCAGTCCCATTGTTATGCTCACAAGCTACTAAAATGTTGTATTCTGTTATTTAGAATGATTCAATCAAAGACTGGATTCTTCTATATTAATGCTGACTTCAATGAATATTTGTACAAAAAATAAAACAGTTCACTTTGACAGATGAAAGGGCAGTTACATTATTGCTGTTCTTGATTAACCCAATTCAACTTATAAGTTTAATCCAGCTTTGAGTTCATCAAATCACATCAGCAGTCTACTAAAGCGTTAGAAATTGACGGAGTCAGTGGTAAAAGAGTCATCAAATACAAGACGGATGGAGGTGGAATATATGTGCGAAAGGACAAAGGAGTGAAACAAAATCTGGCTAAACTTAAGTAGAAGCTGATTACAAAGTCTTATAATCCTACCTTGGGAAAAGTTAATGAATATTACACCAAATGTGTCCTTGACTTTACAGTTGAAAACCTCAGCTCTGAATCCCTTACTAACTTTATAAAGAAGGCAGTTAACCGCAGTGTGTATTATTGCACGCACTTTGCTTTCAAATATTATGGAAACCTGCCTCATAGAAAGTTTTTGGAAAATTCGCCAATGAAATTCCGAACATTCACCACGTCTCCAATCGAAGGAGTGACCCGAGGTCAACTGCTAATTGCCACATGTTTGTCCACTGCTGGTTTACATCAGGTAGAAATTATTGCATTTAATATAATAAAAAAGGGAGATATTGTCGCTAAAAGCAGTATTGTCCTTTCAGGAATCCCTCGGTCTTGATTCTTGGTTCTATTTATTCCATGGGTCTAAACCAAAAATTTGGATGTGGGTGTCCAGCACAGAATCAGCACGTTTGCAAGAAAGCTTCGAAGCGGCTATATCTTCAAAACAATACTTCCTAATACCACGGTTTTTTTAATTATTTGGTATCAAGTGTAATGTTCAAGTCCAGTACGAAGGAACTGCTAGTTGCTTGTCAGGCAAGGCATGGCATCAGGTGGTTAACACTGGTAAGCGCTGAAATTTTCAACATTTCAACTTCACAAGTTGGTATTGATGAGAATTTTGTTTCTTTTAAAGGATATGGAGTTGGCGAAGCTGCAAGTATCGCCGGTCCTACAACCTTCAACAAGGACTTTCAGACTTCAATCCATTACTGTGATGGGGTGCAGTTTCGATGCAAGATGATTCATTCCGTCGATTATAGATGGCCTCTTGAAGCTAGAATGGAAGTACTGCGATTGTATCAGAATCAGGCTCTACGACTCGAGCGCATACATGAGACTACAGCAGAACGTAAATAATGTTCAATACAAAAAAACATTCAAAACAGAATAGAATCAATTTTACATTGTCATGATATTCGCTTCCAGGCCACTTACTCAATAAGGTATGCTGCCTTATTTGCAGAAGAGAAATAATCGTTGATTACTTCAACCAGCATATCGGCCGAAATCACGGACAATCTGCTTATGAATGTACCCAATGTACTGCAGTTTTCAATCGAAAGTGGAACTTGGATAGACATATTCAAGGCCATGAGCAAGCTAGGATTTGAAATTTGACGAAACTCTACAAATGCGTGCTTTGCAGTAGGGTATATAAGCCGAAAAATTCATTGAAGAGACATTTGAAAAAACACGTTTCGACGAGTACTGCCCTTAAGAAATAATCAAATTTCAGAACTGGCATATTTCGGAACAAAGTTTAATGTTTAACATGTAGTGTAATTGCTCTTGATAAATGTGATTTTGTAATTATGTATCCGAAAGCACCTATAATATTCTCGAGTACAATTATCGTTTCGAAGACGTTGATCTATTTGAATCTCAATTTAAAAATATCTGTATGAAAGAAATGTACCAAGCTTATCCATACACCTGTCTAATTACGAACAATACATATCAAATCATCTTGTACACACCAAGCTTTATTTTTTGTGTAAATTGATCAGTTGATGTGCAATCTTCTTTTACAATATCTAGAAATTTATTCCTGGGATGTAACAATTAAGTGGTTTATGCATCTTTGTAGCGAAGCAGCTGATCTAAAAAACATTAAATTTGGCTATAAGTGAGTGCATCTCACCAAAAACAGCTAAAACTAAATAATTTTTCTTCATTTTTCTCACTTACATGTCCAAAATTTATTGTAAGTGACGAAAATGAAGAAGAAACATTTGGTTACCTCGTTGTTTGTGACTTTGCGTTTGTAAATTGTAGCAAATTTGTCGTATCAATCCTGTAGTGAAACAAAATTGATGTTATAAATTGAATTTTTTATCATAACTTTTGTATGTTTACCTAAGTTACTATGTTTACCTAAGTTACTATGTTTAGCTAAGTTGTCATTTAGCCATGCTGCGTCAATGTAATTCGAGTAACATACTACAACTACTCGCTGGTTTGCAAAATGAGTCGTAATTCTCTATTACTCAAGTTATCCTCAAAGTGAATGCTTTTGTATTCCTATTGCGAAGAATATGAGTTGAAACGAAAATATACAAGAAACGTCCTCAATTAATTGCAATTCACATTTATTTCTCCATATTTAATCCCCAATCATGCATATAAATTTTCCATTCATATAACATTACAAATAATTGGGATTCCTCCGTCGTACTCTCGTTGGATATGGTGCCAAATTTGCAGGGTTCAAATCATCGTCGTTGTCATCCCAGCTGCTGCATGTTGAAGATTCTTCAGAATCTTCAGGAATTCACACTGGCAGGCCCAAAATCATACCTGCTGTAACAAGGACACTTTCAGTAGTTTGAAATATCATGTCCATTTATAAGAATTTGACTGTTTCTTTATATCTTACCTGATTGTATGATTAGTTGAACCTTTGTCAATGAAGCTCGAGCCGAACTTGAGTTCTGTCACTGTTGAATCCAACCCCAATATTTCCGAGTCTAGAAGCAGACTGTGGCTGTACAAGTATTACTACATAACACAGGTTGCAATTTTAGCTGGCTGCTACTATTAACAAAAATCTAGACTAGAAGACAATGCTAAAAGTTGTTGATATCTCAATTGGCGTTGGCGTTGTTCATGGTTTGCTGGAGATTGTAGAACGAATATGGGGAACTGATAGGGGAACCGAGATGTAAACACGTGTTTTGTGTGAGCTCCAAAGAAATTTAATTTTAGAGGGAGTAATTGAGCCCTGATTGAAGTGAAAAGTTGGAATACACTAAAACCGTACCAGGGAATTAGGAATTCGCGATCGAAACCGAAATCGGAGTTTTAGAAGTGGTTCAAAATTCCAGTTAAAATCAAAACTTTTTGAAGTGTGGAAGAAGAAATTTGTTAGTTTCTGAGAAGTCCGCCGGGAGGACGGAAAACGGGTGGCGTGGAACGGGGATAGAAGACAACATCCTTACGCATATAAGTAAGTGAAACTTTTAGTGGTATATGTCAGGCGAGGGGGCCGACGACAATATCTTGGATTGAAAGTCAAAAGATACTGGCACACGACTGGTTTGATTCAGGGGGCACCCGACTACCAGGATGGGAAACAACAAGAAGCGCCAAGTTTCAAACGGGATGGGAGATCAAGCGGTGATACAGGATCCAACAATAACAAGTGCAACCCAGGATGTAAACATTGGTTTGGATCGAACGGAGGATCAGCAGAAGGAGGACCGTATAAGGAAATTGGAGGAAGACAACCTGGTACTGAAGAAACGACTGAAGAACACCGAAGAGCTGCTACAGAAAATATCGTGTAGATTACAGGCCTTGGACAAGTGTGAATTTGTGGGGAATTGGGATCCAATGCTTCCGAACAGAGTGCATGATACCGAGAGATGGGTGGGACGATTTCGGACACACCTAAGGGACTTCAACAAGCGTCTGAGTGAAACCAATAGTCTGATGGGCGTATTGCAGGATCAAGAGGGAAACTTGCAAGCGAATTGTAATATGGACCAGAACGGAATGGGGTCGAAAAGAGAACCAGAACCTGCAAATCAACAGACATGTACCGAGCTGCAATGGAGATGTGCAGAAAACACCGAAAAAGTTTTGGAACAAGTCATCAGACTAAAGCACCAAAAGCGGCAGAAGAATGTGGTTCTGTATGGAGCTCAAGTGAATAGCGAGAAAGAAACAGCAACAAGCCTAACCAGGGATATGAAACAGGACCTCAAGGAACATTTCAAGATGGACCCAAGGAAACTTATCAGAGCCTTCAGACTGGGACCTGAGAATGGAAGTGCAAGACCGGTTAAGTTGGAGCTGGATTCTGAAGAGACCAAGTGGGAGTTGTTCCGTCAGAATGAAATGAACAGGCCCAGAGGAATAACGTATGCAATGACTTCGGACAACCCAAAAGAAGTAGAAACCAGATTCAAACGGTCAAGAGCAGCGGCAAGAAAGGCACAAGACCAGGGGAAGGAAATCAGGTGGATTAAGAAGGCGCTCTTCATAGACGGACTAGCCTGGAATGACCTGAAGTGGAAGCAACCCGAGTTGAAAGACAATGAGAAGAAACCAGTGTGTAATGTAATAAATTTAAGTGAGCCACAGTGTCTAGATGTTGTTAATGTTTGTACCGGTGGGACTAAGGGAGGTGGGAATGTTATTGATAGAGAAGATAAGGAGTTGAAATTTAAGGAAGTAATGGTGGAGCGTACCGATGATTGGTGGATGAACTAGAACGATACGATGTTAAATACCTCTGTGGTTTTAGGTTATTACAGGTCAAGAAAGTTGATATAAACAGATAGGGGAACTCGACTGTAGACCTTACATAGGGTTTTAACTGTAGCTCACGTTTCTAGTATGATACTAATTATCTTGGTTCTAGAGTTTATATCGGAAATGATGTAATGTCTTATATATGCCTGTTATGGAAATGACGAAATAAACGAAAACTGTCCATGGGTGCTCGCGCCCTTAGGGATGTACAGTTATACAATACAATACACTACAATATGCAGGATCTGCCGGATCTACAGGATCTGCAAAATCTGCAAAATCTACACGACCTGCAGGATCTGCAAGATCTGCGGGATCTGCAAGATCTGCAGGATCTGCGGGATCTGCCGGATCTACAGGATCTGCCCTGCAGGATATGCCGGATCTGCCGGATCTACAGGATCTGCAAAATCTGCAGGATCTGCAGGATCTGCCGGATCTTCTGGATCTACAGGATCTGCCGGATCTACCGGATCTGCAAAATCTGCTAGATCTGCAGGATCTGAAGGATCTCCAGGATCTGTGAGATCTGCCGGATCTACAGGATCTGCCCTGCAGGATCTGCCGGATCTGCCCTGCAGGATCTGCCGGATCTGCCCTGCAGGATCTGCCGGATCTACAGGATCTGCCGGATCTGCAGGATCTGCCCTGCAGGATCTGCCCGATCTACAGGATCTGCCGGATCAGCAGGATCTGCCGGATATGCAGGATCTGCAAGATCTGCAAGATCTGCAGGATCTGCAGTATCTGCAGCATCTGCAGGATCTGCAGGATCTGCAGCATCTGCAGGATCTGCAGGATCTGCAGGAACTGCAGGATCTGCACGATCTGCAGGATCTGCAGGATCTGCAGAATTTGCAGGATCTACACGACCTGCAGGATCTGCAAGATCTGCGGGATCTGCAGGATCTGCCCTGCAGGATCTGCAGGATCTGCAGGATCTGCAGGATCTGCCGGATCTGCAGGATCTGCAGGATCTGCAGAATCTGCAGGATCTGCCGGATCTGCAGGATCTGCATTATCTGCAGCATCTGCAGGATCTGCAGGATCTGCAGGATCTGCAGGATCTGCAGCATCTGCAGGATCTGCAGGATCTGCAGAATCTTCAGGATCTTCAGGATCTGCAGGATCTGCAGGATCTGCAGGATCTGCAGAATCTGCAGGATCTGCCGGATCTGCAGGATCTGCATTATCTGCAGCATC
>JAQGBJ010004468.1:0-10186 GCA_034698345.1 Sphaeridia pumilis | reverse complement strand
AGGCAGCCGGTGCATTAGTCTTGTGGGGTGTTGGACACGTTAAGCCGATTTGGGACATGTGTCAGCTGCATGTGATTCGATCAAATTAAATCAAGTTTAGCCCGCGCGAAATATGCTCCACAGACCTTTGTGCCACAAATACGAAGGTGCGCGTACCCGGGAAATTTCAAAATTTTAGGCGAACCTTCACTCTTTCAAAACCCACGTATAGCCGATGCAAACAACTTTTTGACGTCTAATCGTGTTGAAAGAGCCTCTGCCGGTCCTGACAGGAGCTTAACGATAAGTGACGCAAAAGGAATTTTTTCTCCAGAGTCTCGGTGTATTATCCACTTTTTTTCCTGGATTGTCCGTGTATTTTCTTGTCCGGACGAATTATCTCCGCTTGGCTGAACAAGAGGAAAAGCTCATACACAAGGCAACTACATGAAAACATTCTGTTTTCTCTCCCAAAAAAATCCGGAAAAACATATATACACAAACACTCACAAGCAATCTGATCGCTGGACTGGAAGGCAAAAATGGTATCCATCCACTTGCCTCCAGCGACTCCAGCCTGGAGCTTCCACCGTATACTTTTTTGCACCAGCTTAACTTACACAGTAGGTAGAATCGTTACCGTTTCTTTTTACCGCGCTCTGACTAGAAGAGCATATGGTTCGCTATATGGGCCATTTTCCTCGGTGACCGAGTGAAGTTGATGGGGTTGTCATCAGTTTCCATGCACCTGACCCAACAATTAAGGGTCTCGCCTGAACAAGTACCAGCAAAACATATAATTGCAACGTGCTTCTTTTAGGTCCGCACCCAACACCGCCCACAGAAGCTACCAACCGCGCCGACCCCGCAACGTCCTCCGAGCGGCCTCGAATGTGTGAAGCCATCCGATGCGACCATGGCGCGCTATGCGAAATCGGCGATGACGGCTTCCCACGTTGTAGCTGCCAATTCAACTGTTCTTCTTCACCAGCGCGTCGAATTTGCGCTTCTGACCTGAAACTGTATCCGAATGAGTGCGAAATGCGCCGCGAAGGATGTCAACGGCAGAGCGAGTTGAAACCAAGGCCCATGGAGCTTTGCGAAGGTCAGCAAAAAACCTATAATTTTCATTCCGCTCTAAACAATTCATGGAAATTCCCGCAAAAACTCTGTTGTTCCATTTCCATTCCGCTGCTTTTAGAAGCGTGAAATAATTTCCAACCCGCTAAAACAATTAAAATGGTGAAAATTGTCCACAGAACCGGAAATTAAGCCCTGCAACGGCGAAACTCCGCTCAAAACCCCAGAATCCGGCCTAGACATTTATTGTGGAAGTGGCCCGGGGAGATCGAGTTGTCCAACCGGAACGTACTGCCATAAAACGACCACGTTTGCCAAATGTTGTAAAAAACGTGAGTCTTCTCTCATCAAAATCCCACTTTCTAGTCTCTACTCTTGAAACTAACGAATTTCACTACTGCTTACAGCCGAAGAAAAGACCACAACCACAAAACGCCCATTCGTCCGCCCAGCTCAGCAAAAGTGCGACGACACAGTCTATGGCTGCTGCCCAGACGGCCTCACGGCAGCCTTGGGCGAAGACAACGCCGGCTGTCCTTCCGTCTGCCGCTGCAACAAAGTGGGCTCCATCGCCGAAACCTGCGACCCTTTTTCGGGCGAGTGTCGATGCAGACCCGGAGTCGCTACACCCAAGTGTGACAGGTGCTTACCTGGATTTTGGGGACTTTCCAGGATTGTTCTCGAGGGCCACTTGGGATGCAGAGGTGATCAAAGATAACCATAACTATTCCGCCCTTTACGACAGCTAGAAAGCCACTTCGGTAGCAGCGTGTATATTTTTTTACTACTTGCCGCTACTATAATCGTTAGCCGGCACAAATGTCTACGACAAAGTAACAAAGTAACGACTTCATGTGTACCACTAGTGGAAATGGCGTCAAAAAGTGACTCTATCGCCCACACGGTAATGACGCCGAATATGTCTCAGTTACGGCTCATTTCCCACAGTAATTACCGAGCCGGGCTTATTTCGCTGTTTACTTCGCCCTCTTGAACTGCTTTCTAAGTGGCTTTAGGCGCTTAGCCATCAAGTCTCATGAGCGCGCGCTCTACCATTGTTTCTATACACTTCATTTAGAATGTGGATGCTCCAAGTTCGGTTCTGTCCGAGACGACTGTGAACAAATGACAGGAAGATGTGTCTGTAAACCGGGCGTTTTGGGACACAAATGCGATTCTTGCGCCCAAGGGGAAGTCCTCGGTCCCTATGGATGCACTTCCGGTAAGCGTTTTTTGAATTCCGCGCCCTTCTTCCTTAACTCTATATTTACTTTACTTAACCTTTAAAGACTCCTTGACAACAAGCCTATTGATCACATGTCAGTATTGCATTTTTCTCAAGTCCACACAAATGGCTTAGTCACCCTGTATCGCCAGAGTAAACAGATGTCAATTCTGGCATGTTGATTTATTATCAACAAATATTGTTTGTCGAGTTTCTCTTTCTGCCCTTTGTTCTCTAGAACGAAATTCACAACGTAATTTTCCCGCTCTTTTTGCAGACCCAATAAACCTTGGACGAACCTGCTCTGAAATTGTCTGCTCATTCTCAGCCGAATGCGAACAAGATGGAAACCGCGCCGGCTGCGTATGCAACTTGCAATGCTCAGATGACGCTGAAGTCGAGGTACCTTTTTTGTCGCGTTTTAGTGTTCAAAAGTTATACAGATTTTAAAGTTTCGCGCCGGACTTTATAACCCTCAACAGGAAGTGTGCGCCAGCGACGGCTTCACTTACGAATCCGAGTGCCTCGTAAGACTCCAAGCTTGCCGAACCCAAAAGGGAATTTGGATACTTCACAAAGGACCGTGTCCGAATTCGGGTAAGCTGAAAAATTTAGACGATTAGATATACTTGGTTGACATGTAATTTTCCTACCATTGTGGGAAACGCCCGTCAACGCGATCGCTTCCTCCATCTCCTTCCGCGAACCAAAATATTCGCAAAATTTCGCGCTCTTCACAATCATGTGAAGCCCTCTTCGAACCGACCAATACACGAAACCCGTTTCAAGCTTGAAACGTCTCCGGAAAATGTGTTTTTAAATTCCCGCTCCCTTACACGTCTATTCACTTTCATGCTGAAATCGATACTCCTTTTTCCCAAGTTGTCCATCAGATATCTCGGACGCCGTCAAGAACCAACAAGCAAAATTGACGACTCGATAACAACCATTATTCCGTTTCACAATCCTCCCATTCTTCCCATGTACTTTCTCTTCTTTTCTCTGCTTTTTCATCCCATGTTTTGTCCTCAAGTCCTGTTTCTCTCCCCCTTATGACGATCCATCATCATTCTTCAAAAATCCCTCTTTTTTATCCACTGACCGACTGGATATATATACTTGTTGTGTTGTTCAAACAGGCGAAGCACGGATCGCCGTTGTAGCCACTGACGCTCCTTCTCGACGCTGGACCGCTTTGCAGTACACGGACTACACTGAGCCTGGCGACGACGGATTCTTCGATAAAAGTAATGGAGAAATACGGCCTTCTGAAGGCGGTAGCGGAGGACCTTCGGGCTCTTCGAGCATGAAATCCACTCGACATCTCCTCAGTCACACCAAACATTACTTGCTTGAAGCTCAGCAGGAACACGAGTTACGCACGCATCAATCAGCAACCACCGTTGCTGTTCAGGTAAGCTGAAAAATTCACATTTTTTGTACTCTCAAGGACACAGATTTCCGCTTGTTTCTTTGTTTAAAAATGCAATTGTTTTTGGCATTTGGAAACAATTTCTTATGATCCAGTCACTTGAAAAAAGCTTGACATTTTTTCTGGCTGCTGCCTAATGACGTGAAACCAATTTCCAACTGCACCTCAAATATTATTGGTTGTGCATTTTTTGTTAATGTCCTTGATTTCACAGATCAAAAGCTACCTCGGCGACTCCTGTTCAACAAGCTCCGATTGCGCCACTTCAAACAGCGTTTGCCTCTCCGGTTGGTGCATATGCCGCGAGGGTTTCTACGAAGACCTCAGCCGAGTACAGTGCAAGCCTATTCGTAAGTTCAAAAATTTTCCCGCTCTTTTAAACAAATACTTGACTGAGCATATATAGTTTCTCTAATGCATAAGAAAGCACCTGTAACGCTTCCGCACAACCCAAAAACTTTTGCATTCCCCAACGCCCATAACATTCCCTTTGAGTACTCGCAAATGGCAAAACTTTTTTAATTGCGCCATGTAGCGCCATAGATAGCAAAAGTTTAATTTACGACCATAATATAGAATCTTCTAAAGCGTTTCTTGGCCAAACTTTATACGAAATTCGATTATCTATGTGTATGTACATTACAGTACATTGATTTTGTCCAGATTTCCTTCTGGGCTGTATTTATTCAGCAAACTCGGAATCCGGAAATAATGGTATAAAGTCCCCGCTCCGCTTTCTTTTTCTTCTTTGGCTTCTTCTAAAACAACCGTTTAACGGCCCAAAATGAATTTTATTAGGCATGAAAACAAGAAAAATTATTAGCTTCCCCGCTGATGATATTATTATTGTCAGAAGTTTGCAATGAATTACACACACACTACTCTCTTGGCCCTTAAACAACGAGATTTCGCTCTGGAATAATAGGGATTCTCCATGGGAAATATTAACTGTTACTTATCCATGACTTATGTTGTCTGCTCCCCAGATTCGCATATCTCAGGCGAATTGAGCTGCAGTAAGGACGCAGACCTCTGCCAAAAACCATCCACTTGCATCGATCATCGAAACGGAACCTTCTCCTGCCTCTGTCCTCTTGGCAAAAGTTCCGTCGCCACCGCCCAATGTGATCAAAAAGGTCAGAAATTTACCCGTCTTTTCTTTTATTATTCCGCAAGCCAAAGGCTCTACAATTTCTCTTGTATTTCCTGAACTGTCAACACGATTTTAACGAGCTTCCGTTAACGATAACGCTCCTACTCCTCCTTTCGTCACAAGTCGTTTACTTTCATTTCTCGTTATTTTATCGTATATACATAAAACATGGAGTTTGGTTCCAGAAGTGGCTCACCCCTTCTTTGCCGGCTCTTCGACGATAACTCTGGGCAAATTAGCGGGATATCATAAACTCAGTCTCGAAGTCGAACTGACGCCATATCTGAACTACGCCCATGGAATCTTGATCTTCTCCTCTCAGCATGGAAATGGAACCGGAGACTTTTTGTCCTTGGCGCTAATTGATGGGTACCCCCAGCAGACAATATCATACATTTTAAAATTCCCGCCAAAAAAAATTACACTTCCTGTATCCTCCATAGGTACGTGGAATTCCGCTACGACCTCGGCGACGGTCCCGCGCTCCTCCGATCACTCAACAGACTTCAGTCTGGGGCGACGTACCACGTGGTCGCCAAGCGCTACAACCGCGACGGACTCCTCCGCATCGACGGCGAGGAGGAAGTCAAAGGAACTTCGCCTGGAGCCATGAAGTCCTTGAATCTGAATCATGACAGTTGGATGGGTCTCGTGCCCATGAACAGTACTCGGTAAGCCCAATTTTTTTTATTTGAATTACATTTTGAGCCACTGGATACCTTTATTTGAACTTGAACACTACTGCAGTGTCTGGGAACTCGTTGGAACAAGCCAAGGCTTCATTGGCTGCGTCCACAAACTCAAAGTCGGTCGCCGCATCATCGACTTCAGCGGTTCCAAACGCGAACCCTTCCTCACTAAAGTCCATCAAGTTTACCAATGTCCTTCGCTCAGTCTCTCTCACCGCTCAAGTACCACAACGCCCATGACAAACCTCATCGACGATGATTTGTTCGAAGCTGAACTGGGATATGGAGGTACCGGGAAACGCGACTTTGGCGATGACGATAACGAAGAACAGGAGCCTACAGAAACGCCGCCTTGTTCAAAACGGAATCCTTGTGGTACTAACGGGCTTTGCTGGAATGACAAAGGGGCGTCTGGGGGATACAAGTGCGTTTGTCATCCCGAATTCACTGGTAAGATCCACACAGTTATATATATAGCGATAACGCACACATCCAGTCCTGACATGACCGTTATCAGATTCAATTTATAATTGGAAAACAGGAAAACATTGCGAGTCTCGAACAAGCCAACTGGGAGAAACCGGAGCCATGCTCGACTTCAGAGGTTTCACGTACCTCGAACTACCGAGAATCGAAAACGGAGCGAGACATGTTAACATTGAACTATGGTTTATGGTTCGATCACAAAATTGTCTCATTTTGTACAACGGCCAAGAAGCGCATAAAGGAGATTTCATCGCCATCCTCGTTGTCAATGGACATTTGCAGTTTCTGTTTGATCTCGGAAGTGGCGTTGCCAATATTACGTAAGTCTTCCAATTTTTATTAACGATTTCCAAAGCATGGGCTCCTCCAACCGAGAAATTTGAAACTGTAGGTGGTCCACACCAATTACGCTGAACCAATGGCATTGGGTCGTCGCTTCAAGGGACGGTCGGGACGGCAAACTCCAACTCGATGGCAAAGCTCCGATTAGCGGCAAATCTCCCGGCTCTTTATCAGAACTGAATCTTGAATTACCACTTTATTTTGGTGGGGTCAGGTATGCCGCGGGAGTTTCAAAAATATATATTGAGTGATTTTATGATGACCTGCGTTCTTTAACCCCAATTTCAAACTTCACAGGGATGGCAGCACCCTCCATAGGGAAATCAATGTCATGGCTCCTTTCGACGGTGCTCTTCAATACATCAAAATCAACGCTGAAACCTACTACCAAGAGATTTCTGACGGACTCGCTGAACGCCGACTTCACAAGTACGAAGGGCCTCCTTGCGGGTCAAGTGTCATGCAGCCTTGCAGTAACGGCGGTACTTGTCTTCCTCGACTCGAGTCTCATGTTTGCTTGTGTCCAGCGCCTTGGAGTGGCAAGGCCTGCGAAGGGCGTAAGTCCTTCCGCTTAATTTCCAGGTTCCAGCTCCAACTTCAGAATATTTTTTAACAAATTTTTTGCCCCATTCAGAGCGCGAAGTACCTGGTCCCGTGCGTTTCGATGGACAAAACTATCTACAGCTACCCTTGAAAATTGAAAAAGAGTAAGAAGCATGGCCTTAAGTACACATACTAAAGGTCGCAAAACATTAAATTGTCAATGCTTTTTAAAGGCAAGCTTTCAACATTTCCGAGTACGACGACTTCTACAACGACCACTTCGACTCCCACCTCGACGAACTCTTTGGCGGTATGCGCGAAGACTCTGTTGATTTTGACGACGGCGAACAGGATTTTGTCCCCATTCTTGATGAAGACTTCGTCGAAAAGTAAGGATCTTATACGTAAGGTTCTGAGAGGCCTTCAGAAACTTCTTGAGCTTTATTTTACTTTATCTGTGCGCTTCCCAGATTCAAGACACACTCCCGGAACCGCATCGAAGTCGTATTCCGTACAACTACCCAATCACCAGGCTTGATCCTCTGGATGGGTGTTAACAAACATGGCGACAACGCTGAAACAATACAAAGAAGTTACTTGGGTCTCTTTATTGTTGATGGATTCCCTGAAGTCCGCATCGACTTGGACGCTACGAAGAACAAAAAGCCCGTCATTATCAGATCAAGGGTATGTTCTAGTTTATATCGAATTTCATTTTTCCCGCCATCCTTCAACTCGTTGAAATTTTCCACAGGTCCAAGTTAACGACAACCGCTGGCACCAAATCCTCATCGCTCGCCGCAAACGCTCCATTGTTGTTCAGGTCGACGGAACATCCACTCGAAGGGCTACAGCGCCCGTGGGCACTGAAGTCCTTGTCACTGATGGTCAATTTTGGATTGGTTAGCTCCTTGCTCAAATTTCTATCTTTAAACTAAGTTAAATGTTGAAGCTCAACTTATAATTGCTTTAATTTCCCACAGGTGGCGTCTCATCCTCAATTCTCCCTGGAGAAATCCCAGCTTCCTACCACCAAGGCTTCACTGGCTGTATCGACCTCGTCCGGATCGAGAAACGAAGACTGCCCTTAACCAAGCTTGCGTATGCCACAGGAACTCCGTTCTGTGAAGAATACGCTTAAGCGCCATCTAGCGACAGCGTTCCCAATGATTTCGAAACTTTCTCCACTTTGGGTCGCGCTTTCGGCAAGTCATATCGAACACTGAGAAAGTATCCTGGATCTTCAGTATTAATTGATTCTTAATTTAGCTAAAATTTCTGTATGCATAAGGATTTAACGCTCACGCAAAATTTGAAAACAATCAACAATGTATACCGGTACAAACTTCATGTATTTAGATTTTTGTCGTCTTCTTGTTACATCCAATAATTGCTGTTACAAGTTTGTAAGTCATCAATGGTGCAGATTTTAACGTGTATGCTAAGCAATTAATTAATTAATGAGATGGTAGTGCGAAAAGGTGTAAATATTGTTCCTATTCACGTAGAGCGTTAGAGCGTTGCCAAATTGTTATTAAAAATTTTGATAAACCAAATGTGAAAGCAAATGTGCTTTTAGAATTTCAACTTGAAGGTCACTGCAATCACAAACCCCAGAGAGAACAACAAGTAACCAATTGGCAAAATCATCCGAGCTTTCCGATCAACCTCTTCAGGCATTACCGCACCGCTCAAATCTGGTACCCCATCCGCATCGGCCTTCAACTTTCGAAGTCGCTTGAGCTTCTTCTGGTAATAAATCACCACCGCGTTCTCAAGCAGAGCCGCGTAGACCCAAGTAAGACACATTCCAGTATACGAATCCAGAGCCGTCGCATATGGAACTTTTGGGTATCCTTGCCCAACATTCTGTGTCATTGTTGCTAAAGTCAGCACAAACGTTACTCCAATAGCAATTCGCTCCGCAACATATTCAGGACTCAGATACAGCGGCAGCAACGAAGTTATCACCAGCATATTTAATGGAATCATAATTTCCAGCAAATACTTATTTGGATGCCTCAGAAGCCTAATTTTCCAACGAAGTACCGTTGGTTCTTCCTCCTTAGCGGGAGCTTCAGCAGCGGTAGCACGGAACTGAGGTAAAGTAAACTTCTCGTCAATGGTCAGCCCTTGGTCTTCAGCCCATCGGTACTTGACTTCATCGGTATCAAAAGTTCCAATTTCGAAAAAACATTCTTGCGTATCGAACGGGAACCACGTAAGATCCATGGAACAAGCCGAAGTCATCGTTCGATGGCTCACCAGCACTACGGTTCCATTAGCAAAAATCGTGAAGGCGTCCTTCGAATTTCTTACGTTCGATTTTGCCAGGGGGAAGAGCGTGTCCGGGGTCCATGGTCGCCGGTCAGCAGTGTCAGGTGACATTTTCAAGCTGGAAATGTTACTTCGAAGATGGTCAAAGGTCAATCTCGGATCGGTCCACTGTTGACGAAGGAGGAAGGTCGAAGTAAAATCCGAGTCTGAGACGCTCGAGATGGACTTGACTGCCATTGAGACTTGGACTTCAGTGGGTTCCCAGTTTCGAAAAGGTCGCAGATTATGGTCGTAATCTTCGAATAAGGATTTCAGTAAAACTCCGAGGTCAATCGTTGAGTTAACAGAGGCTCCTGAAATTTTGGCGGACACTTCGAACCCCTGCAGGGCGATTACAAAAAGGGTCACACAAAATTTCAACGGTGGAGCTAACATCGTGAAAGAATGGCAAAATTGCTCTGAAGTAGTTCTCTATTCATTTATTAGGGAAAGATATGATAAATATTCCAAAAGCTTTTAGTGCTGTAAGTTATGATTGCGTGACAATCTGCAATTATCGGCAAATTTTTATTAGCCTAATTTCAAAGAGATCCTTGACAAAAGCCATATCCTTCTCCCAACCCAAGCCTTAGCATCAACCAAACCCAAAACCCACAAATGGTAATCGAAAACACCGTTGGTAACACCACCCTCGCCACCCTGTCGACATTCTCCGCCGAAGTCCCACCGCCCAAATCTGGTATCCCCTCAACCCCGACCTTCTTCCACCTCCCACCTCGCTTCAGCTTCCTCAAGTAGTACAACACAATGGCGTTTTCCAGCAGCGCCATATAAACACTCAACACACAAATGAAACAATAAAAGTCAATTGCCGTAACATACGAGACCTTAGGATACCCTTGACTAATACTTTGTGTCAGCGTCGCTGAAGTCAACACCATCGTCACACCGATCGCGATTCTCTCGGCAATCATCTCAGG
>JAQGBJ010004467.1:0-10187 GCA_034698345.1 Sphaeridia pumilis | reverse complement strand
ATGAGACTCTTAATCTCAGGGTCGTGGGTTCGAGCCCCACGTTGGGCGCATAGTTTTGAACTGTATAATTTTGGGATTAGGCTTGAAGTTTATTGCTGCACTGTTCAGAAACCTGAAATGGTTTGATATAACTAATTTCACTTTCACGAGGGCTTGAAGTGTTAAATTTCTCGACGTACGTAAGGTTTCTCTTAAATACAGATTTTTTTGAAAATGGCTCAGTTTAAGAACTTTGATTCAATTTTTCCATTTTCCATTCAAGCTTCGATTTGTGCATTCTGGAACTGGAAAATGACGATCAAGTACGTCACGCATTGGCTGATAACCTAGAAAAAAAGAAAGGTGAAATTGTAATTGCCGTTGCATAATATAGTTTCCATGCAAACTTACTGTCAAAATAAAACTCTTTTTCAATGTGATATATCCGCCAAGGTTAATAATTGTTGGTGCTTGGGTCAACATGTCGTAAATGTACTTTACCTGAAAAACGACTTGGTACAAGTTACATGCAAACAATTATACATAGAGAAAAAAGACATTTTATGAAATGTACTAACTTCGAAGGTCGCACTGGGATCGCTGAATGTCGCCCGTTCTAAAGCATTGGCGAAACGCTTTTCCTGTTAATGCGATACAATAACAATATTAAAACGTATATTATTGCACAAGTATTAGATTTAAGGTAAAACTTACTGCTTCGCTGATTCCACCAGCGACAAAAGCCTTAAGATAAACGTTCAAGAGAAAGTACAATGGCAAAATAGCGAAGAACGGAGAATTTACGGTTCCAAGCCCAAGCATGTACAGGAAGAGAAATAGCGACAAAATAGTTTGCAAGAAACTTTGCGCCACTGAAGTCAGCTGGCGATAAGTTATCACTGCTGAAAAGTCAGTGCAAAGCATGCGGAGGTCATGAACCAATGAGCGCCAAGCTTGAATTCGTTCCATTGAAGGTCTACTCTCTTTCATATCAGCTTGAAGTGCAAACGATAACTGGAAATTCACCAATCCAAAATATTAATCGTTTTTCCCAAGCTCATTTTTCATTAAAAGTCGATTCTCACCTCGTCATACAGAGTAGCAAGAAGCTTGAAGGTTTGAATGACAAACGCATTTTCGAAACACAGTTCAAAAAGGTAAAAAACTGTCATCCATACGAAAATATAATACCCAACGACCGATTGATACACAAAAGGTTGGGTCACCGCCGAAGAAAAAACCATGAAAAGACCCGTGAGGACGACACCGAAGGAGTAAATGGTGTTGACAATTCTGAAAACAGTGAATTTGGGATCCAAACGCTTGTTGCAGGCCCGAAAAGTGGCGTCGAACTTGACATGAAACGAGTCCAGGTTATGAAGGAAGCGGATCATCGAAGGATCGGAGGACCACTGAAGTGGGGCGTAGGCCAAGCGGGAGAAGTTGTTGATTATATGGTTCGCTTGGTTTGCTACAGCTGTCATGCCGTGGGCGGAACCTTCGAAGCTGTTTTTTTTGGGCTTGAACCTGCGGATACCAAGTCAAAGTTTGAAATCTTTTCATGCTGTGGCTTTTGAAGTTGAGTGAGGTTTGCTTACAGTCGTACTGGAAAGGATACGTCCAACATAACATTTGCAAAAAATATCAGAGCTCCAATCTGGTCGCAAATTGTGATGGCGAATGAATACACGGTAAGGAGGTCCGTGAAGTGACCTTTGGACAAGGTGCGAATGTAGCGCCATCTTCCGGTAATTTGGTCTCGTTCTCGGTAGATTGGATGAGCTCCTGTGAGACGCTGCATCCAAATTATACCCCACAGGTAGTCGCTCATCGAAATGGCGTATTTTGATGTCCAAGATGGACGCTTGGAGAGCTGAGGGTACTTTGGAGACCAACAGTTTTTGTTTATCAGGTCGCTGGTGATTGGAGGGTCGTGGTACCACATTTTGGAACCGCTGTTCCGTTTTTGAGCCCATTGGGAATCCATTTTGTTCAAAAGGCAAGTCGTAACTGTGGCTCCTGGTTCTAGAAATTAGTTGTTGAACAAGAAACTGGCATAAGTAGCAGAATTTTTATTCATTGCTGTATAAATGCAAGGATTGATATCAAATTAAAAAGCGTATCAAAGATACACGTAAATCATCTTGACTTTCATGCATCGCATTATCGAAGCTATAATATCCTAATTCCTAATGCCTTTTGAATATTTACCGACATTATTCGCTGCGATGATTGTCAGGTGTTGGCTATATACACCACAAATATTTGCTCAACAAATTAGTATAGCCATTAGCCATTCTATTAGTAAAACGATATAATTTCCCTGAAACCTAAAATAGTATTTCCACTCGTGTCAAGAGGGCAAGACAAGCTGCAAAATGAGGTTCTTGAATTCCAGCAACATTTTGGCGGCCTACCTCTGGCCAATTTTGGCTATTCAAAAACTCAGCGGGTGTTACCCAATTCTGACCCGGAAAACGCCCGAGGGTCAGCCGTTGTATGTTTGGGGTTTGACCACCAGACGATACTTTTTCAATCCATTGGTTCTGTTTTCCGTCTCAATTGCCGGTTTCTCCCTCTACGGTTGGGTTGTCTTTGTTTTTAACATGACCTTTGGAATCCCGTTCCCTGTTAAATGGTATTTAACCCTTAATTTTCTTGAAAATAAGAAAGGAAATGGAAAACATTTTAACTGTTTCCAGGTACACTTACAACGAAAGTTACACCTATGACAGTTACGGGAGCTCGATGGCGGTGCAAATGAACAAATTCGTAATGGGAACCAAATCCATAACGAAAATGCTGATTCTAATTGCTTTACTTCGGACGGGTCCTGCGTTGGTAAAGTTACTGAATGGATTCGGTGGCCTCCAGCAGGGAATCAATTCAACGTTTCCGAATACGCCAGTGAGAGTTGGAACGAAATCCAAAGCTTGGTATTGGCTTGGAGTCTCGTTTTACGTGATTGTGCTGAGCACAGTTTCCGGCGGACTGTTCATAAACGGCATTTTGAAAATGTATCAAGTCCATAGTGTTTTAGCGGGATTCAATCTGGCAGTGTTGGTCCTTGATGTAACTGAGTTGTCTTATGGCGAGGACGTCAAGACTGCGATTTTGCTGCATGTTCTGGGGGAAGGTTTTGTCAAGGTAAAAAAGTGAAGTTTGAAACTGAGGCGCTACTTTTTTATGTAACTTTCTGTGGTTTTAGATTCATAAAGGAATTCAGGACGATATTTCCAACAAACGAATTGACAGTTGTCAGATTCGCAAATGGCGAAATATTTTGCTGGAAGCCAGACAAATTGTTCGAGACGCTGGGAACTTGATGAAGATTCCTCAGATTTTGTCGTTGATTGAGACGCTGATTGTTGTTTCATGTTCGTTGTTTCTCTGTGTTTTGGTAGCGGTGAGAGCAGTTGGGCGGGAAGAAGCTTCAATTAGTCCGCTCTTTATTAGCCTTTTTCTGGTTAGCCATTTGTCGATTGGGCTTTACATGAAGTGTGTTTTGGGGGAGCGCATCAAAAACAAGGTAAACAATACAAAATGATTGGCAATTAGATGAAAAGAAATTGTGATTTATTTGAGTTGTAGGAACAACAAATATTGGATGCGGTTGAAAAGCTGGAAGTCTTCAGCGTTGACGCCAAATATGAGGTAAAAAATATCTCGTCATTATAAATTTAATGTCAGTATGAAAGCAATTCTGATCCCAGGTCAAGTTCCTTCACGATATCTTGAAGGATGCACCGATTGTGGTTCGGTTGGGCGGTTTCGTCAACATGGATAAAAGTTTGTTGTTGAAGGTCAGTTTTATATTTTGAAGTGGATATTTGCAATAATTTGCTGTGAATAGTTAAGGTTCGTTTTGCTTTAACAGATTGGATCCCAGATTGTAACGTATTTGATTGTCATTTTTCAAGTAATGAGCTCAGCGCCAGCTGACCTCTAGTGAAATGATTTTTGATTAAAATTAAACGGCAATTTCAAGAAAGGACATCTTCAAATATTCCTTGTTCCATTTCTAGCTCGTAGAAGACTCCTTTTTCTTTGACCAATTCTTGTCTTGTTCCTTGCTCAACAAGCTGACCTTTGAACAAAACAATTATTTTATCAACGCCCTCTAGCGCTTTGACTCGGTTTGAGGAAATGATCATGGTTCGATTCTGGCGCAAATTGCTGATGGCACTTTTGAAGATTGCTTCGCCTTGAGCGTCGGTGGCGCTTGCGACGTCTTTGATTAGAACGATAGCGGGATCTTGGTAAGCAACTCGGGCGAGAGCCAAAAGATTTCGAAACATGAAAGTTTCCATGGTGGGCGGCAAGTGGCCGAGGACTGTGGCGAAGCCCTGAAAAATACCAAAGAGGTCCAAGTTTAAAATATTTTCAGCCGAGCATTAAAAGTAATAGGAATAAAAACCTTTTTCATCTTCAAAACATAGTCTTTGATCATTGCCATTTTTGCAGCAGCAAAAACTCTTTGGTCAACATCGCCACCAGTTTCTTCAGATCCGAAAATGATATTTTCTTTTATCGTTTTCCAGTTCCAGAACTCAGAGTCGTTTTCAGCGAAGCCGATTTGGGACCTGAACGTTTTTGCGTCCAAGTGGTGAATATTCACGTCACCTAAATACTACAAAGTACAAAGTGAAAGTTTGGGTACTTCTGAATATCAGTATTTCAAATATTTCTTACTACACCGCCACTTGTGGGCGTTAATAGACCACTGAGGATGCTCATAAGTGTCGATTTTCCTGATTTGCGAGGACCAGCGATTCCAATGCAGCTCCCGCGTTGGATTTCAAAGGAGACTTGATTCAGCTTAAGGTTTGATGGGTCGCTGGCGTAAGCAAAGGTAACGTTTCGGACGGAAATTGGAGCAGTTTTGTTATCCTCAGTTAAACTTTTCTGAAAGCAAAACAAATAACGTCAAAGAATATCAGAACACGATTGTTCTTCGAAAGCAACCTACGATGACAGGTTTTGATGACTGCAAATTGCGAAATTCCCGTGCTGCGCAAAAGACGTCAGTAGCATACAATGTTTCGTTGGAAGGCAGAGAAGCCATGGCGCCACCTGCCGGGTCAACGATGAAAAAGAGGACTACGTAGAAGAACCTTGAAAACAAAATAAAAAATGGTAAATTTTGAAGATTAAAGGGGTTTGGAGATTTTCAGAAGTTTGTTACAAAAACTCGTCATCGTTTTTCCCACTGAGCTGCACATTCTTGATGAACATGTGAGATAGGGAAACGGTGAGGAAAATCAAGCTGGAGCTGACAGCGAAGCAGAGGCATTTTGTCCATACGACGACCTTTGACCTGGACAGAATTCAAGGGCAATTCAGGGAAACTGGAGTAGGTTTCAGACTAGATTTTTTTGCCATACCTTTGGTAGTCTTCCCGAAGACGCTTGACACCTTCGTTGTACAGAACGCCTTCCATGTTGGAGGTTTGAAGAACTCGAATGTTGTTCAAGGCATCTTCCAGGAGCTGGAACAAAAAAATACCAGCTTTACATATTGCTTCCAGAAATGTTTTCCATCCCAGGTTAAAGGGCCCAACTTACCGGCCTTGACCTGGACAAGTAATTTTGACTGCCCAATGGAAGTTGCAGAATGAAAAAGCTCTCGAAATAATCAGAAACTGCAAAGATGACGTAGCAAATGGTCAGAGGGAGGATCCAGGAATCAAAGACAATAAATGTCCATGTGATGGCCGTCACAAGGCCCATTATAAAGCTGAGGCCTGTAGTTGCGGATGAAGCCAAGCCCTTGATTTATTTTAAACAACTTTGAAGTGGAATCTTTTGGAGGTAAAAGTATCATAAAATATCGACTGACTGAGCGGAATCCATACCATGGCAAGTACATACGGACTGGTGTACAGAGTGTTTAGGAGATAGCCTACGTCACATTCGTTGGAAAAATACTTGTCCAGGTCCAAGCTCAAAAAGTACTTGATCAGTTGGACACGCATTTTCTTGACTGTTCGGTTCATGTAGAATCCGTAAGCCAAAGCCTAGAATATTGGAAAGTTCAAGTGGCTTCAGTAAAATTCAAGGAAAAAGTCCTGACACACCAGCAGGAAGTCCTTGATCGCAAGTGCAAGTCCGAGATACAGCAAACTTAATTCGACCCTCACGATTGGATGGGCAGCAAACAGGCCGACAGATGTCTGAAGTGAAACTGTAATCATCAGTAAAACGCTTATTGTAGGGGAGCTGAATTTAAAAAATTAAGTGAAGTACTTCAAGTGAAGGTTGGTAAGAGCCAAAGAAGGTAAAGCTCAAGACGAAGAGCAGCAGGGTTGCTAAATTCGCTCCGATTATGAACGGCATCATCTGCCAGCTTTGGCGGAAGAGTTCCTTGAGCAGCTCCTTTCCGTTTCGGCTGATCGGAAGTGGCTGTTAAGCAAGTAAAGAATTTTAAAGAATAGATTTGCTAGATTGAAATTTATTCCTAGAGTTTTGTGTATGTACCAGCGGAGCGAGAGAGTGGCTATAGCTTTTCCAGAAGTTGATGGACATGGCGGAAGTGACACGTTGAATTTGTAAAGGCATGGACATGGCGAAACCGACATACTGCGTTAAGCGCATTACAGCCGAGTACTTGCGTTCTTGTGGAGACGAATAAAGGTGGAGGTCACGGGATGAAGTTGGGCGTGGTTCTGTACAAAGGTCAATTTTTAGTGGAAGTCAATCCGTCTGAAATTCATTCTCGATATGATAAGCGCTATTTTACCGGTAGAATTGGTGGGTCCTGCAGGTACTAGCTGCTGATGCGAATGTTCATTTTTGATGAGTTGGTCGGGAAGAAATTTTAGACGAAAATCTAGAAGAAAAACGTTTGTTGTTTGTGGGTAAAATTAATCTAAAAAAGTGGATATTTCAGCAGTACATAATTACCTCGTTTTCGGAACAATTCATGAGTGATGCTCTTCTGGTATGGTCCTGTTAACACAGAATTTGAAGAAAGCTTGAGGCAATATAATTTTGAGTCGATGAATCGCTTACTTTGTGGATAATCGACTGGGAGAACGTCGACGGCGCAAATGCTGCCGATGTGTCGGAGGTGGATTTGGTGATAGGGTTCTTCGAATTGTTGGCGCTGCAAATTCGTCATGATGCAATGACGAAGATTAAACTTTTTGTCAAGTTTGCTTTAAAAATATCCATTATAGTTCACCAGTAGAATGGAATTTCGATATTTGTTCATGTCGACTGCGTCAGCGAAGCCCAAAGTGTGGCGAGCGTCCGAAGACTCGTGTCGTTCAGTTAACGCTTTGGCAAACCTGTACTTTTGCAGCTGATTATTGTCCGTAAGAGCGATATCTAATAACCCATAAGAAAGAACGACATTTAAATGGCTTTTATTTACTCTTGAGCTGCAGCTTTCTTGCTTACCCTGTTGGTAGCCAAGTGATTCTTTGAGGGCTCCGATGTAAACCTGGTCGCCTTCGATCATGCGGTAATGGTTGCCGCTGGCGACAATCTGCAAATTGCCCTATGAAAATACATCCATTGGCTATTTCAAGTAATTTGATATTGACTCATACTTGACCGTCCTTCAGGACAAAAACCTTGTCGGACATGCGAATAAAGTCATTGAATCGGTTGGAACACAGAATAATTGTCCGTTTTCCATGCAGACGGCTCAGTTCCTCCAAAAGAAGCTGCTCGAAGTCCAAGTCGCCCATTGTAATCTCATGGTGCAAGATGACAACTTGACATTTTCGAAGAAGTACTTGAGCCAAGGCCAACTTTTGCATTTGCAAAGCTGGGATGCGGAAACCTTGCGAAGCTCCAATGCGGGTATCGTAGTCCTTAAAAACCATTCGATTTGGAACTGGTTCTTTAGAAATTCGGCAAACAAGAGAAAATTTGGTACTCACTTGAGGAAGTCTCATAATAAAATCATGCAATTTCAAAGAGTCACACATGGCCATAACTTCAATATCACTGACGTCCTCGTTTGCGAGTTTGAGGTTTTCAATGACGCTTCCGTCGAAGAATACGGGTTTCAACGGGACGCAACCGATTTGACTTCGAAGCCACGTGATGTCGTATTGCTGAATATCGTGGCCGTCAAATTGGATCTGGAAAATTTTATCTCAACTTTGTAAAGCGTAAATAGAATATGATCACTACGAACAAAAAAAATTACCTCCCCTGAATTGGCGTCATAGCTCCGCTGTAGCAGTTTAATCAACGCCGATTTACCAACATCGTTAGGACCGAAAATTGTGACCATTTCGCCGCTGTGGATGTTGAGAGAAATGTCCTTGAGAACCGGATGAGTGCGCTTCGTTGGGTAAGCAAAAGATACGTTTCGAAGTGAGTAAGAGCCGCTGGAGCCGAATACTGGAGTCATGCCGCCGGAAGCGTTCGAAGTATCAATGACGCTTGGCCTGGTCACAGTTTCAAAGGGTATTAATCGTAAGCGCGAATTTCGAAAATCTAGTTTTGTAAATGCTTACCATTTGATGACGAAAAAGACTTCAGCAATCATTGACAAAATTCGACGAGCGGCCACGATTCTGAGCGGTATTTTGGTAAGAGCCAAAATCACATAAAGGCCCAAAAAGTGGACCTACGTTTACTTTCATATTTCAACATCAAAAATCATGAATGATATCAGAGCCATCTGGCGGTCATAAATACTTACGGAAATGAACTGTTCGTAGCCCCGATAACTATGAAGTTCCCAGCCGTGCGCGGCGCACTTGTGGCTCTCTTGCCGTCCCACAGTATACGCACCGACAATTAGCGCCATTAAAAATAGTTGGGCAAAATGTTGAACTGACTGGATCAAAACGGTTGGAATTGCTTGAGCCCTGGGCTTGGAATCGGACAGTGTCTCAACGTATCGCTCAATTTCCGTTTCTGCAACGCCGAGCAGTTTAATGCAGCGAACTTTTGGGAGGATTTCAGCGGCAACTTCGTTAGCTGGCTTGTACCAAATCCAAGTTTGTTTCAGCATTTCCATGTCGAAGTAGACTTTGAGCCAGTTGACGATGACCAGTACAGCGACTGAGGTGAAGAGAGCAAACACTGCGTAGGTGGCGTGGATGACGAACATGAAGAGAATCAAGAGAAGCGTTGATAGGCTCATGGCTGTAACGTACGGGATTGTGAAGGCTAGTTCGGAAGTCATTCTGCCAATGTCACTGGAAAGATGTTATAATTCAGGTCTCTGGTGGAAGCGTCAGTTGGAGTTTTTGGTGGAAAAAGTAAAATTTGTTACTAGATGATCCGATCTGACAGCTTTCGGGCAAGGAAACTGTCGTGCCATGTGACGTCTTTGCTGAGGATTGCTTTGAGATAAGCCTCTCGAATTTTCAATTCCTGCAGTAAGAAATGTTTTAGAGAAATATTATTCCTTTTGTAGATTTTTGAAAGAGCTGCAATTTACCTGCCGAGCCATACTAAGATGCCAACAGAAGAAACATGCGAAAGCAACCGCACAAAGTCCAAGTGATGAGTAAAAACACTGTTTTGAAATTGCCCGAAATTTGTTGGCGTCGGACGCTGGACAGATTTCTGAAATGTTGAGGATGATTCCGACGACTCTACAGTAAAGCAAGTTAGTTCGTAATTAGTGTATGTTGTGGGACGATGGTTGTCGATTTTTTCGACTAACGACAATAATGTGAGGGGGAAAATACAGCCCATTGCAACAGCAAAAAGGATGCCTGAAGCCATAAGGAACTTGTCGAAGCAGTCGGCGTAATCGAAGACTGTCAGAAGGCTGACGCGGCTGATGTTCATTGTCAGTTGTCGGAGATGGTGGAACTCGTCATAGCTGAATAGAAATTGTTGGTGATTTAGTATGCGCAAACTAAAAGCTTCAAGGTGAGTTGAAAGTTATGGGTTTTGTTTACTGCTTTTCGTCGTTCCAAAAGACTTCGGACCGGAGATCAGGAAAGTCTTTTTTCAGCTGGTTTTTCAAGTTGTTCCAAAATGGCATGGATCTTCGGCTCGGCATTTTTTGGGGAAGATATGTTACATGAACGGAATTGTAACTTAAATTACTATAGCGGTGTTGTTGTTTGTTATTTTGAATTTCCGCTGGAAATTGATTTTTGAATTACGTTGGATACACGTTTTACAGTCTTCTCGAAATTTAGGTCACGAGTTTATTAGGTAGCTTCAGCTACCTTATAGGTTTACCATTTCCGTCTGTCTGTCTGTCTGTCTGTCTGTCTGTCTGTC
>JAQGBJ010004466.1:0-10189 GCA_034698345.1 Sphaeridia pumilis | reverse complement strand
GAACATTATGGATCTCACTCGAACAGCAAAAAAATGCAGCTACTCGACATAATCCTCTCCACCACAATCCCATCCACTATTACTTCATGCTTTGCAGTAACAGCATTATTTGTGGCGTATCCAAACTCTGAGCGCTACTGGTTGCGCCATCTACTGGGACGGCGTCCGCGCCCCCTGGAAGTAATGCTATGGGCGCCCTTGGAATTCTACGCCAACTTCAACCTCATGGGCAGCATTTTCATTCTGATCCAGACAATGATCCTGTCTTGTATGGTTACGAACCACTGGACTTTGAAATTCACAAAACCAAAGCAATCTCTACAAGAAAAATCTGAGGGGTTCCAAACATCTGTGAATATCCTCCGCGCTCAGGTACAGCCTTTTGAAGCGCTGAAATACTACCGCACCCTCGGCGTCCTCAACAAAGGCTACAACAGCCTAATGTCCGGACTTCCAATGCTGGGTCTCATGACCTTCATGACGCTGGTTCACGTTCTCGTGGCTTACACCACTGTCAAGTTCGCCCATGTGATTCCAATGCCAGCCTTCATAATGTTCCCTTACTGTACCATCTTCTGCGTCATTCTCGACTTTGTCATCTTTTTGCCGATGGGCACTGTGAGGGAGGTCAGCCGACGCTTCATTTCCTCTTGGCGTGAAGCATCTACGCTGCAGCGCCATCTTGGATTTGAGCGCGAGTTACGAAGTTTGCCGTCGCTCAGCGTTAAGATCGGGTCTGTGTACGAAGTTCATAAGACGACGATTCTCTTCTTATTGATGGGTGTTAGCAACGCTGTAATCAATGCTTCGCTGATATTCTAAAAAGGTCGAAGGAGGCAACGATTTTGTTATATTATACTTTTAGAAGCAATGTTAATTATATATATGACAAAAATTAAGAACTTAACCATCGCTAACATTGTCACTGTAATAGTGTATAATAGAAGCTTGGTAAAATATATTGACTATAATGAGCCATGCCGTTGTTATTTCGAGTACAGCGTAATCATTCTGATTTACTGACTACTCATTATCATTTCCCTTGGAGCATTCGGCAATATTATTTATTCGGGAATAATCAGCCTTTCGTTTGATTCCATAAAGTGAAGGCTTGGCAAAAATCAAGAATATGCTGACCCCAAAAACTTTCAAGCTTTTGGGCAGATTCTTCAAATTTTTCGAACGCCTCCACGTGATCCCTTTCCACTGGAACTCATCAAAAAACCGGCTTGAAGCACGGCGCCTCTATTCACTTCGAAACCTACCATGTTTCGCCCTTTTCGCCATGCTGGGGATCAGCAGCGTTTCATGTGGCGTTTCCGCAATTTGGCCATCGTCTCCATCCCTGGCTTCTTTGGTCATCAACATGTTCTTCTGCATCGGATGGTTTTCAGCCAGTTTCTTCGCTGCCGCTGTTTTGAAGTACCACGAAAGCGTCTGCTTTGTACTTACCGGCTTCATACAGTTGCATTCAAAAGCCTCAGGTAAAGTGGTCTTTAATGTATTTGTTCTGTCAGCACTCAAGTCAGTACCAAATTGCATCGCTTTGCTCCACAGAACGATTTCGGCTTGAGAAACCTAAAACTAAACAGCTTCAGCTGCTAGACCTGATGGCCACCATTACAATTCCTGCAATCTTCGCTGTAAGCATTGCAGCAGCAGCCTTATTCGTCGCTTATCCCGGCGCTGATCGATACATACTGACCCGTCTTTTGGGAAGGCGGCTTCGCCCTTTCGAAGTCATGTTATGGACACCCGTAGAATTTCTTTTTTGCCTCGGAAACGGTGGCTGCATTTTTACTTTGATCCAGACGATGGTGTTGAGCTGTATGGTGACCAACTTCTGGATGCAAAAATTGTCGAGACCAAAGCGCCATCAAGATCAATTGAAGTCGTCCAGTTGTTTTCAAACACTTGAAAATCCCGCCGTGGAACAAGTTGACCCCTTGGAAGCTCTTGGATATTTTCGGAAATTAAGTGTACTGAACAAGGCTTATAATCAGTTAATGGCTGGTTTGCCTATGATTGGTTTAATGATTTTCGTGACATTTTGCCATGTTCTCACCTCATACACGACCATCAAGTTTGTCCATGTGATGCCAGTGTCAGCCTACTTGATGTTTCCGTATTTGGCTATCTACAACATAATTCAAGATTTTATCATCTTTTTGCCCATGGGTCAGGTCAAAGAGGTTAGTCAGACTTTCATTTCGTCTTGGCACCAAGAACCGGAATCGCAGCGCCATCTGGGGTTCAAGCGGGAGCTTAGGAGTTTACCTGCGCTCAGCGTTAAAATCGGTTCGGTGTATGAGGTCCATAAGACGACGGTGCTGTTTTTGCTTATGGGGGTCAGTAATGCTGTGGTCAACGCTTCGCTGATATTTTAGAAACTTATTTGTATTTATTGTATTTATTAGCACACCACCTGAGGCACGTAGCCTATGTGGAGATATTTTAGAAACTTTCAGTATTAGTATATGCATGTACTTGATGCGATGCTGAAATGATTTTACCCAAGAATCAAGCTCATTTTAAAATCCACTCTTCTTCTAAAGTGGATCTTGATCTGCTACTCTATTAACTGATCTACCCGATTCAGATGATGTAGAATCTAACTGACTGACTGATGGTCGTTGGGTATTCTGAAGTGTAACTCTGAAATCTGATCTTCTCAAACTGTCTAGTGGTCTAAAATCTAATAATCTTGATGTGAAATGAATACACGCGGTTTGAGGTATTGCATTGTCAATCTGAGACATTTAATCGACCTTTAAAATCCTAATTCACAATTAACTCTTAGACGACGTTTTCCAACACGTACGATCTTTACCACTTCCAAACCAGTATTGTTGCTACCAACCAAATTAGTTAGCAACGCTGTAATCAATGCTTCGCTGATATTCTAGAATTAACGGTGTTTAGCAGATTATATGAGACAATTTTGAAGACAATCGTATAAATTGCGACATAGTCAGCGGGAAGCATCAAATATTTAAAATATAAAGCGCGGATCAATCATGAACGTTTTCGCGTAATGTGTTAATTATTGCGAATTATTCTGATCATTATCGCGTAATCAGGTGATCGAAATACCTAATGGGATATCATGGCGTTTTTATACAGATCTTAATGAGTGTAGTTGGCTGTGATTACCTGTGAGCTTGAGAAATACTTTTGAACAAGAGTTTAATTGTTCGTCAAAATACAGTCAAGCACACTTTCTTGGTCAGAGAAGCTGGCCAAGATACAAGACAGGAACGAAAGTTAGAATGGCCGTGTTCTGGAGGAACACGGTCTTTTATAAGCTACAGAGGAGTCAAGAGAGCGAGCGAGGAGGAGAAACAGACGAGCTCAGCTCTCATTACCATTTGGAAGCGTTATATTTTTCTAGTGAGCAGGATTATTTGGGAGAATATATGTCACATATCCACTTACCTTTGGATTTAACTATTCAAGAAAGCCGTACTTAAACTGAGAAATACAAGAAAAATTGAGAATGCTGACACACAAAACCTTGAAACTGTTGAACCGATTCTTCAGATTTTTTGAAGTCCTCTTTGTGATCCCTTTCCATTGGAACTCGGAAGCGAACCAGCTTGAAGCGCGGCGTCTCTATTCACTTCGAAACCTACCATGTTTCGTCCTTTGCTCAATGTTGTGGATGAGCAGCGTTCTATGCGGCGTTTCTGTTTTTTGGCCATCGTCTCCATCTTTGGCTGCTTTGGTCATCAACATGTTCTTCTGCATCGGATGGTTTTCATCGAGTTTCTTCACCGCCGCTGTTCTCATGTACGCTGACAGCGTCTGCTTTGTACTCAATGGTTTTGTGCAGCTGCATTTGAGAGCCTCAGGTAAAGTGGTTTTTGATTATTTGCTTCTCCAGCCTTGAAATCAGTTTTATTCTTCGTTTCAGATCGATTCAAACTTGAGAAGCCTAAAACCAAACAGCTACAGTTGCTGGACATGATGTTGAACATCACAATTCCAGCGTGCTTCGCTGTGAGCTTTGCAGCAACAGCGCTGTTCGTAGCGTATCCCGGCGCTGATCGCTACATCCTTCCGCGTCTTTTGGGAAGGCGTCCTCGATCACTCGAAGTCCTTTTGTGGATGCCACTAGAATTCCTACTGTGCTTCGGTAACGGTGGCTGCATCTTTTCATTGGTCCAGTTGATGGTGTTGAGCTGTATGGTGACCAACTTCTGGATGCAGAAACTGTCGAGACCAAAGCGACGTCAAGGTCAATCGAAGCCTTCGAGTTTTTTCTCGAAACTTGAAAATCCCGCCTTGGAAGTCGATCCCTTGGAAGCTTTGGCATACTTCCGCAAGTTGAGTGTCCTGAACAAGGCTTACAATCAGTTGATGGCTGGGTTGCCTATGATGGGGCTCATGATTTTCATGACATTTTGCCATGTTCTCACATCATACACGACCATCAAGTTTGTCCATGTGATACCATTGACTGCCTACGTCCTGTTTCCGTACATGAGTGTTTATTGTGCGATTCAAGATTTCATCATATTTTTGCCAATGGGTCAGGTCAAGGAGGTTAGTCAGAGTTTCATTTCGTCTTGGCGCCAAGAGTCGGAATCGCAGCGCCATCTGGGCTTCAAGCGGGAGTTGAGGAGTTTACCTGCGCTCAGCGTTAAAATTGGTTCGGTGTATGAGGTCCATAAGACGACGGTGCTGTTTTTGCTTATGGGAGTCAGTAATGCTGTGGTCAACGCTTCGCTGATATTTTAGAAATTCTCAGTAGTATGTATATAACTTGATGCGATACCGAAATGATTAATCAAAATTCAGGCTCATAATAAAAACATGTTCTTTGTGCGTTAACTATATATAATGAACCATGTATTGATTAACGATACTACGCTTAAGGAAAGGACGTCGAATAATCGTTAGTATTTATTTATGCAGAAAAAATCAAGCTTAATGATCTATCAGCCATGACTGCTCCACCGGATTAAGCTCTGGCATTATTGAAATAAACTAATCAAAAAATATTTGCTTTAGCGGTAGCGGTAGCAACTTTATGTATGTATCAGTTTATTTGCTTATACACCTGAGGTGTCTGCAAAAGGGTTCTCTTACAAGCTTTGCTTACGAACTAATTATATCTAAAAAGTTATATATTTCTATATATATTTCTCTATCCTTACTAGACCACAATTTCTGAACATTGTCTACATTTACCCAATTTTTAGCCAGTTCTACTGTTTTCTCTTTTCTATGACTGTTTACAGCTTTACAAAGGAAGATTACATGGTACCAGGTTTCTTCAATACTTTCACCGCAGTGTTTACATATATCACTGATCTCCATTCTTTTGTCTTTTATGTACAAGTATTGGGCGTTCAATCTGATTCGTATCATAACACTGGCTATGCTAACTGGTAGTTTACAGCTTTGATATACTTCAGCGTTTCTGTAAAGTTTACATTCATAGTAGGATTTGTATCTTGCGCTGCGTTTTAACATATCCTTGTCTATGTTTTTCAGCTTTGCTTCATATTTTGACAATACTATAGGAATTTGTTTATCCCATTCTTTAACATCCTCACTTTCCCATACACCTTGCTCTATACAGTCTCCAAGCTCATTTCTGACTTGTTTTGCCCAATTTAGCTTTTCTTTGCCTTGAAGTTTCCACAGCGTGTTTTTACATTGTTTCATCAAGTTATTTCTACCGCTTTGCACTAACAGCGTTCTTATGAAGCCTAAAGCTTGTTTGATTACAGTGTATCTTAGCGGAAGTACATTCATTTCAATTCTCATTATATAAGACGCCGTACTTTTTGGTACCCTCATTACTTTTCTTAGGAAATAATTTTGCAGTTTTTCTATTACATCGAGATATCTCAAACCCCACAAATGAGCTACATATAATGTTGTACAAGCCGCAAGTGAAGTAAACATTTTGTACTGTAGTGTGCCCGAGGGCATTTGGGTTTTGGTAAAAATACACCACATATTAGCCAGAGCTTGTTTACCTTTTTGGACAAAGATTTCGCTGGTTTTACAATATACCGCTGTTTCCTGCATTTGTACACCAAGATACTTATAACTGTTCGTTATTTCCAGCGGCTTTTTCTCCCAAAAGAACTCGTCCCACTTACATTTCCTTCCTACACTGTTTTTGAATATCATAATTTGCGACTTGGATCTATTCATAGTTAGCTTATTGATTCTAAAATATTCTGCTAGTCTATTGATTTTACGCTGGAGATTACCTCTATTATGACCGAGCAATATTATATCATCCGCGTAGACCAAAATATTCAGCGTCTTCTCACCTATTTCTATTCCTTCGGCGCTACGATTGTTAATATATTCTATGACATCGTTAATGTATAGCAACCAGAGGGTAGGGCTCAGACTTTCTCCTTGGAGTATTCCTTTGGTAATATCAAACAGTTTCGTGTTACCTTTCTGAGTTCTAACACACGCTTGCATATTATAATATATATGTCTAATTACATTTATAAATTTACCGCTGATGTTTACATTTCTTAGCTTCTGCCATAGATCATCATGACTAATGTTCCCAAATGCATTCGTTAAGTCGACATAAAAGGCATACAATTTGTTGGACTTTGTCTTTTTGTTAAGCTGCACATTGATCGCCGTTAGTAAGCTAAAAATGTGTTGCGGGCATCCTTTTCCCTTTGAGTAGGCGCCTTGTTCGTCCGCTACTGCCTTATTCTTATATATCCATGCTTGTAGCCTATTGTTTAGTACCGTAGTGTATAATTTTAACAGCGTTGGTAGCAACGAAATAGGTCTATAGTTAACAGGATCCTCTCTATCTCCTTTCTTATACAGGTTACAAATCACCGATGTTAACCAATCTTTTGGTACTTCCTGTTTCTCGTAGCACATATCAAATAGGTTTCTAATAACTTCCACTCCGTCTTTAGGTATATTCTTTAGGAACTCGTTTGTGATTAGATCTAATCCTGGACTTTTGTTATTTGACAGTTTTGTTAACGCTGTTTTGATTTCACCTGTCATGAACATACTGTCCAACAAATTATCCTGCTTTTCAACTATATCTATTGTTATAAGTGGCTTTGTTGGATATATTCTAGTATAGTAGTCCAGCCAAACATTTTGCTCAATTATACACGACGCCGACATGGCTCGGTTACGAAATTTGTTAATTGTTGCCCATATATCTTTGCTATTCTTACATTCTATGACAGCGTTTACTATCAGATCCGTGTGTGATCTTTTGGCTTCTTTACATATCCTATTGTACTCTGTTTTGCCCTTTTGTATCGCTGGCAATAGTTGCTCTTTGTTTACATTTGGTTTGTTTACATTTCTCATCAGCTGATGAGTTTTCCTCTTTGCTTCCAAACAGGCTATATTGTACCAGGGTGCCTTTCTAACAGCGTTATTATCTATCTTGCTTATCATTTTACATTCTAGCGCTACATTATTGATTACATTTTTGAGTTGCTTTTCCATAGTGTTTACATCACTTTCCCATGTCGTTTCCTCTAATTTCTCTATGAACTTGGCTTTGTACTCGGCGTTTCGCTCACTTTTCCATTTTAGTTTTTCTGTAATGTTGCTCTTTTCTCTTGTTACTTTAGATTTCCATTGAATAATAGCATGGTCAGAACTCGAATCTACTGTAACTATAAACGCTTCCGTTTCATCCACTAGGCTCTCACTAATTAAACACAGATCTATAACACTGCAGCCATTGTGTCTAATACAAGTATATTTTCCCTCCCTGTCTCCTTCAACGGCGCCGTTAGCTACAATCAAATTGTTTTCGTCCACAAAATCTATTAATGCTTTTCCCCTATTGTTTATCACTGTATCTTTCGTTTCTCTCGCATAATGTTTCGCTGTTGCTTGAAAATTACTGATACGACTATTAAAGTCTCCCATTACAATTAGCTGCTGATTTTTGTTTACTTCAGTTACATACTCCAGCGTCTCCTCAAAATACCTCTGTTCATTCGGTGATGTATAACAGAATATTACATCAGTTGACTTACGAGCTATTTTATATTCTAGTCTTAAATGTATTAAGTACTCGTTTTTTAGTATTACATTACATTTTAGGTTATGTAAGAATCCAGCGATGAGCCCTCCTTTCTTCCTCCCTTTCGCATTGTCTTCTTTCTTCGCTGGTACTTGTACCAGTTTGTAGTCCTTTGCCACACTATCGCTGATTTCGTTGCACCATGTTTCACTGAGGCAAAACACCGCTGGTTTCACTTCCTTGATACTGTTCCATATGTCCGTATAAGAGTTCAACAAGCCGTTTACGTTCCAATAGACAATGTTAACCGGATCTCACTTGTTTTCTGGCTTCTTAGTGGTTCGTATATTCGGCGGCGGTCTTCCTCCATACTTTCTAACGTACTGTTTGTCGCCGTTATGTTGCCGTTGATAGTATTCTGTTCTTGGCTCTTCATCCTCAGCGTTCCATTCAATATTGTCCACCCACATCCTTCCTTTTTCAAAGACTACTTTCCGGCCAGCTTTTTTCATTTCATTGCCAACTTCGCCCATTTTCCTCCTACGTTCTCTCTCTTCCTTGGTTTGATCCGCCGTTATGTAGAATCGCTCATCCCAATCGTCCTTGAATCGCTTGTTGTTGTACAGTTTGAAGACGGAGATCTTGTCTTCCACATCCTCCATTTCTACCAGCAGCGGTCTGATATCTTTTGTCTTGGGGCCCAATCTACTTGCTTTGGTTATTTTCGCCGAAACGTTACCAAACTCTTTCTGGAACCAGACTCTTGCAGCAGCTAACGCACCGATCTCGTCTTCGCCGTTCATTGTAGCAAGTTTGTGCACAATGATATTCTTCTTTCTTGCTTCGGTTTCCATTTTCGCAATTCTTTTTTCCAGCGCCGAAACTCTGACAGCTTGCAAATCCACTCTGTTGTTGACGGCGCTTACTTGTTCTCTTGTCTGTTGTTGAAACAGGGTGACATTTGACGCAAGTCCTTGATACAGTGTTCCCAGCCATTCTTTAACGGTCCCGTACATTTCTCGCTGTCCCTTGTTATACCAGCTTGGTGTCTCATCCTGCTCGCTCAGATCTGAAGTGGGCATTTTGAAAGTTGGCGTTTGAATTGTAGGTACATTGTTGAAACCGAAGTTGTTTGCTGCTGCATTTCTTCCTCCAAATTCGAATAAGCCGCCTTTTGCTGTGGTTACCGCTGCTCCGCCCGGTTCTCCCGCTGCTACGCTGCTATGGTCCATTGTGAACCTGTCGTCCAGCATTCTCCTTCTTGCCGATTTACTTCTCCTCTGTTGCTGCTGCTGTGTCTCCTCCGGCGATTTTGTCAGCGATCTCCCTCTCTTGCTTTGGTTGTCCATACAGCTGTTATCAGTCGCTTGGATTAGCTTCTTCTTTTACGTGAGATGAGAATAAGTATGTATTTTAGTTATTATAACTTATCTCAATGGAATCCCACGACGCTTTGGTGGCCAGATTGAAGAGCCGCTCTGCAACCCCTTGAACAGACTCCTACGCTAGTTAAACTAGTTCTGGACACCAACCCAAAGGGATTTTAAGTTGTCTTGCTTCCTGAGGTAGCTTCTGTTGTTGCTGTACTCCTCCGCTGCTTCCACTCACTTCTCATAAACCGGGTCGTTCTTTCGCCGCTGGCTTTCACTCGGATGCCTTTCTTTCGCCGTCGCTGTTATATTCTTGTAGCACTGAATTTTCTCTATCGAATGCACTAAAATTCATGTGAAATAGTTCAGTAATTACACTGTCACACTGTTTTGTATAGGAGACTAATATTTTAGGTGTTCGCTCCTCAAGCACCAAAACATAAATCTGATAACAAACACGGATTTTCTTCTTATCTCGCATCACCCGAAGTGAACCGTTTGTTTTTCAAAACTTCTACGAGTTCATTTTCCATTAACTTCTACAACCGTTAAACTTTACAAAAATATTTTCAACTATGCCAACTTCAACAACTTCAACAACTTCAACAACTTCGCCAACTTCAACAACGTCAACAACTTCAACCACTTCGCCAACTTCAACAACTTCCCCAACATCAACAACTTTGCCAAATTCAACAACTTCGCCATCTTCAAACAACTTCAAAAACTTTGCCAACTTCAACAACTTTGCCAACTTCAACAACTTTGCCAACTTCAACAACTTTGCCAACTTCAACAACTTTGCCAACTTCAACAACTT
>JAQGBJ010004465.1:0-10191 GCA_034698345.1 Sphaeridia pumilis | reverse complement strand
GTAGATCCCTTTGAGCGTTACAATACTCTCAACTTCCTCGTCGGTTACGGAATCGCTATCGTCTGCTTCTATGGAGCACATCAACCTAATGTACAACGATATTCCAGTTTACCCACCTTCAAGGACGCTATTAAGTAAGTACAAAAAGAAGCTGACGCTGGACATAATCATTGTTTATTACCGGTATTAAAAATGAGTCATGCAACTTTCAGAGCCATGGCATGGAACGCACTTTTTAAAGAACTCATGAATATCCTCATTATCTGCACTGGAGTCTCCATTTTTGCGACTTACGCCGGCTGCGATCCTATCAAATTAAACCAGATTAAGAAAGCGGATGAAATTGTCCCACACTTTTTTATTCAGGAGCTGTCAAACATCCCTGGAATGATGGGTATTTTCACATCATGCATTTTCAGCGCCGTCTTGAGGTAAGATCAACACTAATCACGCGATGCCGTTCGCTGCAAAATTCCAAGCAATTTATATTATAAAGCCGATTCTTTGCAGCTTTGGTCAGGAATCTAGTTGAAGGAGAATATCTCTCAGTTATGTATTATAGAATCATTATTTTTGCCAAATTACCCAATTTATATATTGCCAATTTTCGTAATATTCAATGGCATTCTCAACATGTCGCTTGGATGAGGCACTTGTGCAACGCCTCGGGACTTGAACAATTTTTGTTCTGGTTTAAGGCATTGTTCGAGATGAACTAATTGGATATATGCGTTCCCAAAAACAACACCGAGGCCGATTGAATGAAGGTCCTAATTGTCCACTTATTGGCTTGTGTTCAAAAACCGCCTGATGCAACGGCGACGTGAAACAAGTGTCGCTTTTTGATTTAACAATGGCAATATGTTAGACCGAATGAAGTGAAAATTGCAGCTGCTCACACTTGCTATTATTTTTGCTTGCAATTGCAATTAATGCTTTTCTAGCCCTGGGGGCCCTCTGATACACTCCAAAAGGTTTAATGATGCAGGCTTGACACAATTTAATTTTCTTTCAGCACATTGTCATCGGCCTTGAATTCACTTGCTGCAGTTACTTGGCAAGACTTTTTCTCCCGAATGGATTACTTCAAGTCAATGGGAGATGCTGGCAAAGGTCGAATTACTTGTCTCTTGTGTAAGGGGAACCCTGTAGAATGGATATGATTTGAAGTTAATCAACGTTAATCTTAATTTGCTGATTAATTTTCGTCTAGCCGCCGTGTACGGAGTCGCAACAATTGCCTTGGCCTTCACCGCCGGTTACTTCGGTTCCATTTTCCAAGTTACTATTACAGTCATTGGAGCTTTCAGCGGTACATTAGGAGGATGTTTCTTAATGGGACTGTTTATTCCCTGCATTAATAAAATTGTAAGTTGGAAGCGTATTTTCCCAGTCATAATATCAAGTTGACCTTCCGGGATTTTTAGTAACGCGACTTATTATTCCAGGGTGCTATTGCTGGCATGGTAACCGGCCTTGGGGTCACCGGATGGCTCACAATTCAAGCAGTATTATTAAAGGTTCCGTACTCAACTTTACCTACAACAGTTGACCAATGCCCAATTGACGTTCTACAAGCAGCAAACATTACTTTGCCCTACATCACTAATGTCACTATGGCTCACGCAGAATAGTAAGAAATAGTAAGACCAAACGACGTCCTATATTAGAATTCTTTATAACCATTTTTATAATTTCTTGTAGTGAGTGGCCGCAGAAGCTATATACAGTTTCTTACATCCTGTACCCGATGATTGGCTCTGTCATCACAATTGTGGTCGGTGTCGTCGTCAGCATTTTGACGAAGCGATGTATTGCAGAACCGCCAGCGTCCTGTTACGACTACTTGCATCCCGTCATCAAGCGCTTTTCCTGCTGCATTCCAGCTAGAAATCTATCACTTGATACTCCTTACAAAAATAATTCTCATCAAAACTCCAATAACAATCTTTCAGCTTCCTTCAAATTCACTGATCCAGACAAGTCCATGAAGGGCATTGATAACGGAGCCTTTGAAATGACAGTTCCGAATGGAGTTTCCAAGTATTAAGATGAAAATAGTTGCAGAGTTGAGTTTTTGAACATGTTCTGCAGCTAGTTATAGTATAGAACACTTGTACAATTTTTTATAATGTTGTGTCTTACTGTAAATAATTACTTCGTTGTGTTGGTGTTTTATCATCTTTAGTCGTTAATGATCAGAATTGTTATGTAGCTTTCCAAAAGTTGCAACAAGAGTTTGATACTTTATTGGCAATCAGATTTCTGTACGCAAATTTTCATGAAAACAGAATATGTGACTAGAAATAAGTATCCAAATATCACGTACAGTTTACATCGTTATCGCCACTATAATCTTTAAAGTGGCAGATATTTATTCCTACGCTATCATCAGTGATGAACCCATGTTAAGTGTAATTGTCATCAACATAAAGAGGTTCTCTAGCTTAACCTATATTTAAAAGTTCATTTTCTAGGAGTTCTTTCAACTCGCTAAATGTAGGTCTACATTCTGGTTTCGCTTCCCAACATTGCATCATAATTGTGTACCTAAAAAGTATCATCACATGAATGCAATTTTCCAAGTTATGGACCATGTGCTAAGCTGCACAAAACGTCTTTGTAATTTTTGCTTACACTGAAGTTATTGCATGTTCTGGGCATTCCATGCGATTTCCTTCCGACAAGTACTTCCAAGCTTCAAAGTTCCAGTCAACTCCTGGATAAGGGACAGTTGCCAAGGAAAAGAATTCCCACATCATAATTCCGAAGCTCCACACATCAGAAATTATAGAGAATTCCAGGTCTCTTAAAGACTCAATCGCCATCCATTTCAACGGCAGAGGGCACTGGTAAATTTTCAGGTCAATCGAAATTCGTCACGGGCACCAAATGTAGACTGACTTTAATTTTCACTTACCTCTTTCGACTGTACGTATGTAGAGTATTCGTACAATTGTCGTGAAAGTCCAAAGTCGCCAATCTTAGCAGTAAACCTTCCGTCTAATAAAATATTCCTTGAAGCTAAGTCTCCATGATAAACCTGGAAGTGGCTTTGCATAAGCTTCTCTCATCTGTTGTGTACACTAGTGTACAAATTTGAACAAATTCTCACATTTTTGGAAGCCAAGTGCTCCATTCCATTTGCTACTTCTACACACCACTTGAGCAGCTGCTGAGAGTTAAGCCTGGACGTAATGGCATTGGAGTATTCTGTGACCCTGCCAATAGGGAATATCCAGTACCAAGTTAATTTGTTTTCTCAATATGAAATTCATAATTTTGAGAAAAACACTCACACTGTGTTGTAATCGCGCACGTATCTGTCTTCTCGGATCATGTTGACGAAGGAGTCCCTTCGGTCTTTGATGAAGGTGTGGGCATTTCCCAGTTCGCAAAACTCGAATATCAAAAGAATATCCACTAAAAATATTTAGACCGTAATTAATTTTTACATACCCCAATCGTGCTGTATTTGTGAGTTTTGGAACCAACTTTTTTTGAACGACACATGATCAGTGCAGGCCCTTTCGAGCTTTACGATATTTTCATGTTCTCCGACGTAAGACATGATTTTTAGCTCTGATAGCATAGCCTTGAAGTGAGGGTAATCTGGATTCGGGAGCAGCATTTTCACCGCAACAGGTCGTTTCCCGATTTTCCCTTTCAGTACTTTACCGAAATTCCCGGTTCCCAGCAGTGTAGCATTACCTGAAGTGTAGATAAGAATGAGTATTTTTGCAATTTGATCGAGTCACTGCAGCTTGTGGATATAGTCTAACTCAGGTTGACATCCTTTCGAGGAATTTCCAACCTCGTGTCATATGGAATTAGTAACAATTTGGTCGCTGAGTCTGCAGGAATACTGTAATCTGGACCTTCGTCAAGGGGTTTGCCGTACTTGAATTCTTGTTCATCTACAATTAACTGGTTGCGCTTCATTGGGTCGATAGAATCTGACTTATTTTTTCTCCATGCTATGATGAGACCAGCCAGAATTATGATGACTAAAACTACTGCACCGGTCATGTAGAAATAGCTGAATGATCCGGCTAGTTCTGAATATGCTGTTCGGTTCCCAGCCTGAGCCAAGTGATAAAGAAAAACATGTTATTACCTGTTACTGTTTAAAAAATTAATCAAGCATAACGCAATACCGTTGTCGGTGGCGATGTTGGAAACACGGTTGTGTCATTTGGTCCAGGAGAAGCTGAAGAATGGTCACATCAGAAGTTAAAGAAGGGTCTTTGAAAAGAAGTCATTATTTGAAAGACCTGAAAGAAGTTTGAAATAAGCTTACTTGAACTGGAAGGTGGTGGTACACCCCCTGGTGCTGCTTCCTTAATGGCATCGGTGGAATGGACAATTATCCGACACCAAGGAAACGGACTAAGAAACAGTACACTAACAACAAGCCCGTACGAAGATATTTCCGTGATTGCGGACATCACAAATCGCCCATAGGACTTTTGCTAATTAAATTTCACCTTGTGCACTAAACTTCTCTCGTAGGATATACGTACAAATTGCTGTGCAACTATCAAAAATTAATTTGGATCTGGATCCCTCTCTCTTTAATAGCGAACCACAAATGTGAGTCATTTTTGCTCTTATTTAAAAGGAATGGTCAATGGCATGTTTCGATTTGATTATCCTTCTTCCTTCCTCTGTGCGTAATGTTTCTGACGCCTTGAAATATTTCTTGTATCCACTAAATGCTCAGCAATGAACCATATCGTCTTACCACTGCATCCGAATAACTAAATACTTTAGTCGTCTACTTCACTAAGCTTCCTGTTAGGTTATGATAATAACTTTAGAAGTATGGTCATGACGGCTATGACGATCTCATGCATTCAGGAGCATTTGTATTCTGGTAAACCCAACGAAATGATTTATAAATGTCTGTTTATTTCAAAATGAAGTTTAACGAGGAAATCCATCACCACTTAAATAGGAGAGCGAAACGTAAAATGAAGCTACAGTAGATACAAAACGTCTAGAAAATACTTGAAAAGGTACAAGCTTTTGAAGGCGGAAGCTGGTAAATTGACATAGCAATCAGTCGTCCAATAATAATCTTTTGGACAATCCATACACCGTGAAGAATAGTATTTACGCAAAAACTGTGGTATACATCATTACTGCATTAACTGTAAATATATAACTTTGAACTGAACATTAACAACTTAACCAAAGACTGTACTTCTGAAGTCCTGGAAATGGTTGCCACCCTGCCGATTCTCTTGCTGATACTTTTCGAGTTCAGCCTTTTGCTTCAATAGTCCCACAAAAGGTGACACATTTTGTGGTTCAGGCTCACTGGTAGCAGCAGGGGCCTTCATAAGATTCGATGAGTTTTCAACTTCTCCAGACCTCTTCAAAAGCTCAAAAGATCCGAGAGGCTGTTTTCCAACCAAATCTTCAGCGACCTGTCTGTCAATGACAGAAGATCTGACTTCCGTTCGCCCATTGGGCAAAACATAGCTCGTCTCCTGTGTTGTTATTTTCATTGGCACAAGGTTTTCGTCGTCATCCGAACGACGTTCCCACACAATCTTCTCTTCGGTCTTGACCTTTTCCAAGATTACATCATCAGCGCCGCTGTCTCCCATGCGTCTTTGGGCCTGCTGGCCTTCTCCTTTTCGAACACCCAAAGCTACAGTTGGAATTGGCTGAACTTCGATATTTGCCTTGTTGAACGCAGGCCTTGGGTTCGACTCGCCCATGTCAAGGTCAGCTCCAGCAACGAACAGCTCGCTGATCCCAGTGGAGGGCAAAAGTGACTCGAATTTGTTGACTGTAGGACCTCGGCTGATTTCCGTGTATTCATGAGGATTTTGAGGTTTTTGCTGCTGTTGTTGGGCCTGTCTAGCAATTTGAGCAACGGCCTCCTCATGTTGCTGCAATACCTGTTTGTCGAAGGCATCTTGGGTAATAATGTTCGGTCTTGGCGCTGGCGGAGCTTGGAATTGGAAAAAGTTGGGTTGCTGAGAGACTACAAGGGGACCGGCACCTCCGTACAAGTTTGACTGAACTTGTTGTTGAGACTGGGGAGGATTTGGTAGGAAAATGACTGGAGGAAGTGGTTGTTGTCCTTGGGCATTTGGAACAACAATGGCGTTGGGCCCATTGTTGAATGACTGTTGTGCTGGCTGTGGAGAATTCATTTGGAACACAACTTGCTGCTGCTGTGGCTGCTGAGCAAAGATTTGGGAGAAGCCATTTTGACCTCCTTGCTGCACCACAAATGTTTGTTGTTGCGGTTGCTGGGCATCTTGAAGAAGTACAGTGGCGGGCTGAGCTGGTGGAAACAGGTCATCGAAGGAGAATTTTGGTACCCCTTGGTCTTCCATGTAAGCTGAATTGTTGTTGTTGTTGTTGTTGATCACAATGGATGGTGGCAGTGGGCTCTGACCCGATTGGAGAAGTACGACTGGTGAAGGTGTCGAGGCGAAAACTGGTGTTGCAGTTCTGAAAATGAATTGTGGTGGCTTTGGGCTAGTGACGACATACGGTGCAGGCGTATTGTAGTCGTTTTCGTAGGGTTTCGCTGTCGTTGAATAAGCAAAGTGTTCTTTGGTTCGGTCAGCGGTGGTGCCTTCATTTTCGTGGTTCAAGGCGTTGATGATTTTGTTGACATTCTTCATGTTGTTGCTGTTGGCGCCAGTTATGACGACCATTGGTTTCTTATTGGGTTTCAGTTTTTGTGAGTGAAAAATTATGGTTGGGGATCCGCCATTTTCTCGTTCTTCATGAGAGTGCTTGTGCCCGTGGTATCTTTCTCGGCTACTGTGTTCATGCGATGTTGGTTTTTTGTAGCTCGCCGTGGCCTGCAAAACTGGCTTCACTTTTTCAATGTTCTTGGAAGGATTTGCCGATTCGTAACTGAACAAGGCAATATTTCCTTGAGTGACTGGCTGGCCATTGTTTTGGGGATATGGCGATGGTTGCGCTGGAGCTGGAGGGGGCGGTACACGATTTGGCTGTGGCATGGACCCTACTTGATGTCCATCAGTTGGAGGTTTCTGTTGCTGAGATTGACCTCCACTGTGAGCGTTGAATTGGTAGTTGCTTTCGTAGTAGTCCTTGGGGCCATTTCCTGCAGACTGGAAACCTTGATTTGGCAACGGGTTTGGCAGATGTTGGTGCACTGGTGGAGGTGTTTGAACTGGTAAGTGCCCATTGGGTCCACGGTTTTGATATGGCCTTCCAGTGTAATGGTTTGAAGAATGTTGTTGACCACCTGACTGAGTGCTGGGAGGTCCTGCAGGTTGAGCGGGTTTCTGATAATGGTTGTATGGGTTGCCTGCTCCTTGATGTTGGCCACTTGTAAAACCTTCATATTCGAAACCAGGAGCAAGAGCTGGTTTAGAAGGTCCACTTTGAAGATTAGGGCTTGGTAGCTGATGTATTCCTCGAGGTGGGAACGGGGATTTTGGAACTGGGGGCAATGGAGGATTCAAACCGTTAATGTCATATGGACTACTGAATTTGGCCTCGGACTGGGATCCGATGATACTGCTAACAATCTTCTCCAGTTCGGCTTCAGTCATCAGGCCAGTTGGGCTAATGTCGGGAAGTTCTACTTCGTATTGGTTGTATTGTGACTTGGCTGACGGCGTGCTGAGAGGGGCAGGAACTGTTGGAACTGGGGCTTCAGGAGTTGGTCTTGTTACAATGTCTCCAGGCCTTCGGAAAGCGTTGGAACTGTAATGATCAACAGCGTCATGTGTGTATGATGACGTTGGTCTCTTGCCATTCATCTGCTCAATGCTTTCGATAATGGCGTCCTTTGGCAACGAACTTCTGATCTGGTTATAGAAATCCGGTGAATATTTTCCTCCGTCAACTTTAATGATTTTTGTATTTGTCGATGAATCCCCGAAAGCAGGATCTTCGGGGAATAAAAGTCCGGCCTCAAGTTTCTGCTTCCTCAATTTGATTTGTTCTCTTTGAAGTCGAAGCAGTCTGATTTGGTCTTCAATCGGCAAATATTTTGGCGTTGTGGTGGTAGTGGCAGATGTTGGGGGTGGATCACTAGACTTTGTGATTTTCGGAATTGGAATCTTTCCGTATCCTTTCGGAGGATTCATGTCGCCAGGGGCAAGGAAGACTGGAGGAATGCTGTCTCTCGGAATGGTTCCATTGAAGAACTGGATTTTTGTAGAACCAGCGTACTTTTTTACAACTTTTCCAGGATCTGCTCCAGCCCAAGTAGTTTCAACAATGCCTTCTTGCTTCATAAAAACCATAATTGGTTTTTTGGGACTCAATTTGGCTAAAATACTCATCGTCTTGCTCTTTTCATCGGCTGCTCCTCCAACCCTCTTCTCAGCTTCCGGGTGATACCTGTCCTCTTCTTGGACTTCCATCGATCGATGGAGTGGCAGCGAAGCCGAAGGGAACCCATCCATTATCGTTATAACCTTTGGTGTTGTCGTAGGCTCCGGTTTTTCTGTTGTGGTAGTTGTGGTAGGTTCAGGAGCTCGTTCGTTTCCACGGGCCATCAGGAACAGCTTTGTAGCGACATTGCCGATAGTGGGAAGACGTGAAGGCAAGCCCAATTGAGGTAATCGAGGCTTCGTGAAATGCATCGGAGGACGCTTTCTCATATCTTCCCGACGCATGGGATGAGCTGGATGTTTGGGCTGGGCCTGGTGATCTTGGGGTGGCCCCATTTGGTAGTCGAGCCGACGTACTGGTTGCATAGGTGGATTATTATTTTCTTGCTGCTGACCTTCTTTGCCTTGTTCAGTGGGCTTGGCTGGCATAGGGCCTCGTTGTGGAGGATGTTGTGGTGGAGGCCTCTTGTTCCACGAGAACATGTTTCCGAAGAATCCACTTTTACTCGATGAAGGTGCTGGAGGTCTTGGAGGCTTACCACCTGGATGATGGTGTTTGCCACCTTGTTGTTGGTGTTTGCTACCTGGATGTTGAGGTTTGCCGCCAGGATGTGGAGGTCTTCCTCTCAGCATATTAAAAGGTGATGGCGGTAAACGCAGTTTGAACTTTTGTGAAGGCTCATACTCAATAGCTGGAGGAGGGACATTTCCAAATGTCATCTCATCAGCAACTTTAACAGCGTCAACGGGGTCGGTGCCGTTGATTGCTGCTACAACTGTCAAATTTCTTGGCGTTTCGGTGGTCGTGGTGGTGGTTGTTGTAGTTGCTGATGTTGTTGCAGGCTCGGACAATCTGGACGTCAAATCCCCGCTTGTCATTTCACCAAGCTTTCGTAAAATGTCAATCATTTTATCACTGAAAACGTCATTGTCACTCTTTGTCGTTGTTGACGGTGTAGTAGTTGACTGTGTTGTTGTTGTTGTTGTCGCTTCTGTAGTCGTGGTTGTTGTAGCAATTAAAACTTGTGGGGGTGGCCTCGGCGTGGGCGTTTCAACCACTGGATTCCCACCGAAAACTGGCGGTGGTGGGGGAGGTGTGGTACTTTGATCGGGCAAACCCAAGGGTGGAAAGGCTGATTGCTCAGTGGTAAATGAGACATATTGATTCAATACTGGTTGGCCAACAGTATTAAAATTACTATTCGTATCTGCTGCTGGGGGAAGCATAATCGCAGGCGGTCTCAAGCCTCCTCGAGGTCCTCCAGGCCCAGGTCTTCTTCCATGTTTTCCTCGATGTTTCCCTCTGAACCACTGGCTTGAAGCTGGGGTGATGGCAGAAACAATGACCAAAGTAACTAAAGCTGCAACAATCACCCTCTTTCCTTTGGCCATCTGAAAAATTGAAAAACGGAAACTTTGTAGAAACAGGGCAAATGACCAAAAACCGCTGTAACGTTAAACTTGCATCGAAAACCTAATCTCATTCAACTGACATACATTCCGCACGCGTCGTATAAGTTACATCACCCAGATAAGATTCCACACCCTTGCAAAAATCCAATTTGCGAATTTTTGCTCACCATGTCATTATTTTAATTTCTGTACCCGCCTGTTAAAGTCTGCGCCGTTTCAGGGGTTACAGATTTGAGTTGAATAATGTTCTACAAAATTGATCGAAGAGTATCAGACCTAAGGGGGTCAATCACGCTCAAACTTCCCCCTTAAAAATGTGTATACAGAAGCTTTGAAAAGTCCACCAAATAATGCAGTCAGTGTCCGAGTCCTATTTCCATCTCATTCACTTCCCACCTTAATTTCCATCAAAAACTCCTTATGCAATTCAAAC
>JAQGBJ010004464.1:0-10196 GCA_034698345.1 Sphaeridia pumilis | reverse complement strand
TGTCGACTAAGAAATCCTCGAGTATTGAAGCTGGCGTCGCAAAACTGACATTTGAACGGTGTTTCTCCTTCATGGCCACGAAGGTGGTTTTTGAATGCCACAGCATCCTCGCATGTGCAATTACACAATTCGCATTTGAATTCTGGCGCTTCGCGAGTGTGTTTCGCAATATGTTCTTTAATGTACGAACTGGAATTAGTGCCAAAACTGCAAAGTTGGCATTTGTACTTCTTGATATTGTTGTGGCCATTAATATGGTTTCTGAGAGCTCCAGATCTTCGGAAGCGTTCGTTGCACAAGTTGCACTTGTAAGGCTTTTCTCCCGTATGAATCCGAATGTGTTGCGTCAATGTATCCTTGAATTTACAGGCGTAGCTACAGAGGTCACATTTAAATCGTTTGGTATCATTGTGGACGAGCTTGTGGATGTTCAGATGAGATTTCTGCTTGAAGCCTTTTTTGCACTTGTTGCACTTGAAGGGTCGCTCGCCAGTGTGCACTCGTTCGTGCTTGATTAGGTCTTTAGGGGCTTCGAATACTTTGGAGCAGATTTTACAGGAATATCGCTTCTGCTTCTCTTTAGTCTTCTGGAAGCCTTTTGAATCAAGTTCCATGGGCGGTCTGAAACCAAACCAGACAAATTCTTCAGTTTACGACATTAAGAATAGCGCTAGAAAGTACTTCAGTAAAATACATACCCAGCGTTTGAATCTTGGCAATTGCTTGCTTTGTGGTCCAAAAAGGCCCATGGAGTTCGTATGCAGCGATTGCAGCTCTTGCAGAAAAACCAGCGGTTAGCCCAGTCCCAGTCCATGTTAGAATTCTAGTAGTTCAAAAAGCAAAAATTACATTTAGAAACAGTAATTTTAAGATGGTTCAGATTAGTAAGGAAGTTCACAATAAAGTCTCACGTGCTGTAGATGTTATCCTTGTTATGATTATATCACTAACGCCGATGTGGCCACGAGAAACATTCAACTTCTAGATTTGGCTTCTATAAACTGTTAGTTTGCAGGTAAACGGTAGTGGACTGTAACTTCGGTTCGTATGAATTCACTCGATCCGTTGTAAATTGTACCAAGTTTCAAGAAAATCCATGTAGCGTCTGAAAGTTCAAAACTTTTTTCCAACTGCTTCCTAGCAGATGCCAGATGCAACTGAACCAGACTTGAAATGAAATTGAATGTGAATAACAATGCACGCACGGCTCCCTCCGGATGTTCCATTCCAGCAACAGAAACAGAACCTTAAATCATCTTTGGCGACAATTGAAAGGCAGGTGTTACTACTAACCACAAAACGAGCTATACAAAGGTATTATTAATGAGCCGACAAGAGTCTACGGAAGTAAAAAAATAAATAGATTCAACATCGGAACTGCAAAATGGAGGGATAAAACGTCGTCTTTATTCCGTATATCGAACCTAGTACAAACTTACGTCCTCAAACATTACAATATTATACGTATCTACGAGAATCTAATGACAATTCCATGGCAACTGGTACGAAGCTAGCTTACAACAACTCGATAAAAGCAAGGGCCCATCTCAAGACGCTGTATAGCCACTATGGGGACTTATGTGTCTTCATGTGACTTTTTAGATTTCCGATGTATTTGGTGCCAAAACCGCACTGTTCGCATTTGAATTTTTTCTTTCCATAGTGGACCCTCATATGGTTTTTAAGTAGGCTGGATAAACCTGTTGCATAGTTGCATCGCGAGCATTTGAACGCCTTGTTTTTGTGCTCAATATGCTTCATCAAACGGTGACTCTTTAGACTGCTCGATGCAGTAGCAGCATACTCGCACATGTCACACTTAAAAGGCTTCTCGCCGGTATGTATGCGATTGTGCACTTTGAGACTTCCAAGTTGCGAGCAGGTGTAATCGCACACTTTGCAGGCATACGGTTTTTCGCTGGTGTGGATCCTTATGTGAGTTTTCAAGGATGACATGCATCTGGTCGCGTATTCACACAAGTGACACTTGTAGTTCTTGAGGTTGTTGTGGACAGCCAAGTGCATCTTGAGGTGAGTGGGTTGCTTGAATGCAGCGCTACATAAGTTACACTTAAATGGTTTTTCTCCTGTATGGATGCGAGTATGAGTGGCCATCCCTTGCTTGCATCGACAAGTGTAATCGCAAAAGTCGCACTTGAACTGCTGAATTTCTCCTTCTCCGTGAAAAAGCATGTGCCGTTTCAAATTCACTCTTTGCGAAAAGGTTTCACTGCATTTTTGGCATTCGAAAGGTTTTTCGTTAGTATGTATCCGCTCATGCATTTTCCTATTATGCACGGAACGAAAAACTTTCGGACAGAAGCTGCAATCTTTGGTTTCGCCTTTTGCAGACCTTCTTAAATACGCTTCAACTCCATCTGGACTGGGTCCTTCGTGTTGCTTTGCAAAATGGGTGGAGCGTGAGAAGGCAGTGTTGAAGCTTGCAGAGCACTTGGCGCACTTGAATGGCGTTTCTCTCGTGTGACATCGACTGTGCACTTTCAAACTTGAACGCTGCTTGCAAGCGTACTTACAAACCTTGCAGACGAAGGGTCTCACGCCGGTGTGTGTTCGAATGTGGGCTTCCAGATTGTCATAGCGGTTGGTGTTGTACTCGCAAAATTCACACTTGAATCTAATGAACTTAGCTCTTCCTTTGAAATTGTCAACGTTTGAATCGACTTTTGATCTTTTCCTGGTTGACCAATATTCTTGAACTGGATCTTCATGTTTAAGTGCAAAATGAACTAAAAGGTAGTATCTATTGTTGAAGCTGGCTGGGCATTCTGCGCATTTGAAAGGCGTTTCTCCAGTGTGATTACGGCTGTGCAATTTCAGGCTGTGAGGACGGTTGGTTCTGTAATCGCAGGACTTGCAGACAAAAAAAGGTTTTGTCGAATGGGTTTGCAAGTGTCGTTTCAGGGAGAAAGAGCGATTGGTGGCGTACTGGCAAAGATTGCACTCGAATTTCTTCTCCGTAACAGCGAATGTTTGAGTATCGGCTTCCTTCGAACTGTGACGTATTTTTCGGTGGAGCGTCGTGGGAGGTCTGATACAACAAAACAAAAACATGTTGAAGTTTGGAAAGATTACACCTCGATTTTACACTTTGAAACTTATCTTTTACTTACGGAGCATTGGAAGTCTTGGAAGAAGATGCCGAATTCAGCTTGAGGTTTTGACAAATTGGTTTGTGGTCCAAAAATGCCCACGGAGCTCGAATGTACCGGTTGCATGTTTTGCAAAGGAACCATCGGTTACCCCAATCCATTTTGGAGTTCTGATACAAACTTCGATTACTTAACAAAGTTTCAACTGTTCAAGGGATGGAAATAGTTGGCTCTGACTCTTCTAATTGGTTTCTAGTTTTCCACAAAATTCTTTCACAGACTCACAGATAAATCCAATTATCACATAAAGTGTTCAGTCTTAACAAAAGTTTCTCTTTTTGTACGCAACAAGTATTCTCACGAAATTACAAGCCAAAAGCGGAATCCCGTAAGATAATGGATTTTGTATCATAACTATTACTCGAAGTTGGTAAAAGCATGCCTCTGGAAGCTGTGCCATGGGTAATGGGTAGGTAATGGTGCACGCCTTTGAAGCTCTAATCAAGGCTGCACAGTGTACAGGCACAGATATCCTTGGAAGATGCAGGCGCTAGCTTTTGACTTCAAGTGCCTCAAATACGAGTTTATTGAAAATGTTTTCCCGCCGGAATAAATAAACAAAGAACGTATTGTGATTTTCCTCATTTCTCCTATCGTAGGTCATGTAATCCTCAAATTTATAATTGAGAAGGTTAGTTCATTGGGAAGCACAGGCAGTTACATTTTTAAATCTAGAATATTTTTTATAGTATTAGCCAATCTGCATGGGTATCAGCGGTAATAATAGACAATAGACTCATTCTTTTCAGTCATTGAGCTTGAGCAGATCAACCCAATGAGCTTATCATCCTTTGAAAAATTACTTGCAAAAATGCAGTTTGATTACTGGATCTGGATCTAGCCGGAGCAAAGTTGAGTTCTCGAGAACAAGCTAATATTTTCCCCCTTGAATAAAAAGGCATCCAGATCAAAGGATCAATCGGAGTCAGTGCGTGGTTTAGTCACTAGAAGCAATTGAACCAGCAAGCAGCTCGAGCTGATTTTAAGTATAAATTCAGAAGTATCTGAAACAGTTGAAATCAACGGCCTTCAAGATGTGGATTACAAAATTCTTGGTTTTGTTGTCTTGTTTAGTTGCTGTTGGTCTTGCAAAGAAAATCCCGATTGAAACTCCTAAGCACATTCTTGACAATCCCTTCTCAGACGCCATGATCAACTTCATCAACAGAGCCGGGGCGACGTGGACGGTAATTTAAAATTCTATAGTACTACAGTAATATTTCTAAACAAAGTTTTGGATCTCTCAATCTTTCTAATAGGCTGGCAGAAACTTCCACCCTGACACAGACCCTAGGTACCTGAAGCGACTCTGCGGTACCTTGCCCGACCATAGAGAACGCGTATTTCACGAACGTATCCACAGCCTCAGAGATATTCAGATTCCTGATGAATTCGACGCAAGAACACAGTGGCCAGAATGCCCAAGTTTGAACGAAATTCGTGACCAAGGAGACTGTGGATCTTGTTGGGTGAGTCGTACGGAAAGTCAAAGGTTATCAAAGCATGAACATTAAAAGTCTAAGCTCACTCGGTCAGATATGACGGACCCAATGGTTTAAATACATTATTACATTTTACAGGCTGTTGCCACTACTTCGACCATGACTGACCGTTGGTGTATTGCGACCAAAGGCAACCAATTCCGGTTCTCAAGCGAGGATATGCTGTCATGTTGCTGGTCTTGCGCTTCAAAAGGGGGATGTGATGGAGGAAGCCCTTGGAAGGCCTGGAAATACTGGGCCAGGAAAGGATTGGTTTCTGGAGGATCTTTCGGATCTCATGAGGTACATTTTGAATTCGAAACAAGGATCACTTTGTACATGTGAATAATTCCACTTTCGTGTTGTAGGGCTGCTCCCCATACGAAATTCCACCGATCAGAAACTTGCTCACTTCCGGAGTTGGAGCCAACTACAGCCAAGCAAATGACTACACACCAAAATGCCGCAGAGTCTGTGAAGACGACTATGACAAGACCTACAGAGAAGATCTTCATTTCGGAAGCGACCCCTACGACGTCCCTACCAGTCCCGAGCAGATTCAGATGGAAATTATGAAGAATGGGCCTGTTAAGGCTTCCATGGATGTGTATTCTGACTTCAACGCGTACAAGTCTGGTAAGTCTTTTCTTTGCATTTGAAGGACGCTTCATGGTTGGTTGCTGATTGTTCTGAAGAGACTTGAACTGAATCAAACATTCTCCCTTCAGGTGTCTATAGTCACGTTACCGGCAAAAACGAAGGAAGACATTCCGTCAAGCTCTTGGGTTGGGGCATCGAAGACGAAACTCCGTATTGGCTCGCCGCCAATTCTTGGGGCGACGATTGGGGTGATGGCGGTTTCTTCAAAATACTTCGTGGATCCAATGAATGCGACATTGAAAGCTCTGTTAGTGCTGGGCTTCCAAAGGTCTAAAATCCAGCTGAAAAGAAATTCGCAGATATTGTGACTTTAGCTGAGAGACGATAAGGAACTTCGAGTAAGTTATTCTGAAGAAGCCGACAGCAAATATGTTTATCAGAAGCTACCAACTTTAATGTTTGAAATGATTGTACTCACCATGAATTCCTCGCTTTATGTATCTAGCCGGATCAAGCTTGAATTCTCAAGAATAGCAGTTAATGTTATCTCGCTCAAATAAAACGCATTCATTTCAATGGATACAGCGTAGTCAGCAAATGGATTAGCAACTTGAAGCAGTTGAAGCAACAAACATTAGCAGTAGATTCCAAAGTATCTGAAACAGTTAAAATCATTGAGCCTTCAAAATGGCATTTATAAAATTGGCAGTTTTGTTGGCTTGTTTCGTTGCCATTGGGATTGCAAACCAATTGCCAGTTGAAGCTCCTAAGCACGTTCTCGACAATCCATTGTCGGACGCCATGATCAATTTCATCAACAGAGCTCGAGCGACGTGGACGGTAATTCGAAATACGAGCAACATATACTTTTTTACAAAGATTTACAAATGTATTACTAAAGTTCCTAATGTCCGACTGGTTTTCAAGGCTGGCAGAAACTTCCATCCTGACACAGACCTGAGGTATCTGAAGCGACTTTGCGGCGTCTTGCCCGACAATGGAAAACGCGTCCTTCCTGAACGCCGGCACAGCATCAAAAAAGGTCTTCAGATTCCCGATGAATTCGACGCGAGAATACAGTGGCCAGAATGCCCAAGTTTGGAGGAAATTCGTGACCAAGGAGGCTGTGGATCTTGTTGGGTGAGTCGAACGAAAAGCCACCACAGATTAGTACAGCATTAAGAATTAGGTTAGCAGTTAAGCGCAGCAGCTTCCAGTTCGAAGATTATCAAAGAAGGATTTGTGCATCTATAGCTCCAAGGTCACTCTCAAGCCAGAGGAGTTACTGTTTACGAATTGCGAAATGGCTGATAAAAAGCTAATAAGTTTGATTACATGTTACAGGCTTGTGCTGTTACTGAGGCCATGACTGACCGCTGGTGTATTGCAACCAACGGCGAGCAATTCCACTTTTCCATCGAGGACCTCCTGTCTTGTTGCTGGACTTGCGTTACTAAAGATGGATGCAGCGGAGGAAAACCTGCAATGGCTTGGCGTTACTTGAAAAACAAGGGAGGTGTTTCTGGAGGATCTTTCGGATCTCAGGAGGTACATTTTGTATTAATAATTACATCGCAGATATTGAATAATACAACTTTTGTGTTCCAGGGTTGCTCCCCATACGAAATTCCACCGACCAGCAATTTGCTCACTTCCGGAGCTGGAGCCAACTACAGCAAAGCAAATGGCTACACACCGAAATGCCGCAGAGTCTGCGAAGAGGACTATGACAAGACCTACAGGCAAGATCTTCATTTCGGAAGTGCAGCCTACTACGTCCAAAGCAAAGTTGAGCAGATGCAGTTGGAAATTATGAAAAATGGGCCTGTTGTTGTTTCCTACGATGTGTATTCTGACTTTTATAGCTATGGGTCTGGTATGTCTTTTTTCGTTTTGCATCTCAACTTTTGATCTGTGGTATCTAACTGCTGACTGTTGCGAAGAGTCTGGAATTAATCTGAGCATTTCCCCTTCAGGTGTATACAGTCACGTTACCGGCGACTACAAAGGAAGGCATGCTGTCAAGCTCTTGGGTTGGGGTGTCGAAGACGGAACTCCATACTGGCTTGCTGCTAACTCTTGGAACTACAGTTGGGGGGATGGCGGCTTCTTCAAGATACTTCGTGGGTCCAATGAATGCGACATTGAAAGTTCTGTTACTGCGGGGCTTCCGAAAGTTTAAAAAGAAGACACTATCTCTAGTTATTCTAAGCGCCCTTCAACGACAATAATTTTAATATCTTACATGTCCTGGTCCTTTCTGTTTCTTTTATTCACTCTTCCGACTTTCAATATTTGATATGCATTTACACATGAATCTTGTATGCAACGCTATTTACAATCTATAAATAAAACTGGAATTGTTAAAACATTGAATTTCAACTTGATTGATACAGCTACTCGTTATTATGTACACCAAACCGAATTCGGGTTTCGTTCACAGAGCTAATTCCCGGAATGTTTGTTACGTAGATGTCTTTTTAGTACCGAACGAAGGCGTGCAGAGTAATCACAATGCGGACACTGAAAAGGCTTCTCTCCTGTATGAGTCCGGACGTGTGACTTGAGCGACCACGAGTAACTGCACGAGTAACTACAATGTTGACATTTGTAAGGTTTCTCTCCAGTGTGAGTGCGTAGATGACGTATTAGTTTGGAAGCTCGTTCAAAGACAGAATCGCAATGTTGACACTGGTATGGTCTTTCGCCAGTATGATTTCGCACATGTATTCTCTGGTTGGAACTAGTTTTAGTGGAATATTGCTGACATTTGAATGGCTTTGCGGATGTATGAACACAAACATGGGATCTCAAACCGGCACTAGTTAGAGCGGTGTAGTCGCATAGATTACATTTGTACAGCTTCCCCCTGGTATGAGTACGATAATGGGATTTGAAACATACGCGATACGATGTTGCAAAGTCGCAAAGTTGACATTTGTACGGTTTGATTCCGTTGTGAGCATTCAGATGATCTTCCAGCTTCCACTGAAGGGATGCTGCAAAATCACAAATTGTACACTTGAATAGCATGTCAGCGTTCTGAGTATGCCTCGTCCGACAATGACAGTTAAGCCGGGACGGCGTACTGGCAGCATAGGGGCAAAATTCACATTTAAAAGGATTTTCCCCTGTGTGGACACGAAGCGTATGAGCCTTTAACGCTCCTTTCTGCGCAAAGGAGCAGTCGCAAACATCACACTTGAATAGCTTGTCAGCGTTCGAAGTATGCCTCCTCTGACGATGATAGGTAAGCTGGGACGACAAAATGGCCGCATAGTTACAAAAGTCACATTCAAAAGGCTTTTCCCCTGTGTGAGCCCGAAACGTATGTGTCTTTAACGCTCCTTTCTGCGCAAAGGAGTAATCGCAATAATCACATTTGAATGGCTTCTCGCCGGTGTGAGTACGCAAATGGACTTTCAGGTTCTGAGAGACCGGCGTGGAATATTCACAGAAAGTACAGTTGAATATTCTACTCTTCTTACGGATGCTTCGAACGTCTTTTGATGTGGATTTCTTGATAGGCCTGTACAACCAACAAGAAAAGATCAAGGTAAGTAAAGTCACTGCCTTTAATATTTGATTGACAAGTTTCTCACATCTTGTAACACTCACCGAGCCCTTGAGTTAGTAGCTGCAATCCTATTTCGGCAGTTGCTCTTCTTGTGGCACAAAAACGCTTTTGGAGTTCGAATGTAGCAGCTGCAGTTTTTGCAGCGAAACCAGCGGCTGTCCCAGTCCATTTTATAGTTAGTGATGTTCGTTTTGCAGTAGCTGAAAGCAATTCCTAACTCGTACACTGATATTTTTGAGCTATTCACGGAGACAAGCCTAAACTGGTAATGCCAGCGGCTTCCAGTAAGAATCTGACGGAGAACATGAAGCACCTTGGAGATGGAGAATTCCAGGAAAGCGGCGAAGCTTGTACATAAAAATATATTTTGCCTTTATGGATCGTTCTTTCAAGGTACTAGACATGCTAAAAATACATGGAGTGTGATATGAGGTAGCAACTTAGGAAATCTGTGAACAATACGCAGTTCATCTTTTGTTTCTGCCACAGTCAGTATTGTCGGTTAAAGTGGGATCACGGCCTTCGTAGATGAGCAAAGAGATCAACGAAGCTTCAACCCTTTTTTTACTTTGGTTCTGGACCTGGTATTATATAGATTTTGACCGCTGGATGCCACGACATCGCCGACTATGCCCATATCCTTGGATACACAAATTTTTACTCTCGCAAGCAATTATGATGATCTAGAATGATGAACGTCAAACGGAATTCCGCTCAAAGGGGAAAAATCTTAGATCTATGAACGTTTAAAGATATAAGAAAGTCGATAGCGTAAAGTCTACATAAAGTGGGCAAAAATACTATTTACTAAAGACAATAATGCGATGTTCCATTCGAGCTTACAAGACTTGTTAAAGTTAAGACACGTTAACATAGGAATCATCACAAATTAGGACTATGTGTCTTCATGTGTCTTTTCACGTTCTTCTTATGCTTAGTGGTAAAACTGCATTGCTCACATTTATACGCGTCAGGGCTATTGTGGACCGCCAAATGCCTTTTGAGTTGATAAGACAACGTTGCATAACTGCACAACGAGCACTTGAACGGTTTGTCTTTAGAATGCTTCGTGAGTCGATGTTCTTTAAGTTTAGTGCTGCTCACGAAACAACTTTCGCATATTTCGCACTTATAAGGCTTCTCTCCCAGATGCCTACGCGTGTGAATCACTAAGGTTCCAGAACTGGTGAAGGTGGCATTGCATAGTTGACACTTGTACGGCCTTTCTCCGGTGTGAATTCGTATGTGTCTTTTTAAATGACCGGATCCATTTGCTACGTACTTGCAATATTGGCACTTGAATTTCTTGATGTTGCTGCGATCGTCCAAGTGACGGCTCAGACAGTTACGTCGTCCAAACCCAGTATC
>JAQGBJ010004463.1:0-10197 GCA_034698345.1 Sphaeridia pumilis | reverse complement strand
CATAAACGGCGGCTACCTGTGTATCCAAGGTACAACTTGGTGTTCATTGACGACATTTCGTACAACTCTGATTCTGACCAGCGTTACAGGGTTGAGTCAGTTGCTACTGTCTTGAAGTTTGTGGATATTGTGCCTACGGGACTGTTTGTCTACAAGAGGCATTTTCCTTCGGAAAGGTTGGAGGTTGACTCGGTTCTAGGCCATTCCTACTTCTTACGAATGGGACCGCCACCACCCGGAACCCTGAGCCGGTGTTATCCCCGGCAGATCATCAAATCTGTAGGCTTCGAATGTACTCCATCAACCTGCAAGCAGAAATTAGAAACTGCATTCTATAAATCTATAGACAATGGCTACAACCAGCCTTGGCGCACACTTCGCCATCGCGTAACGCCAATTATCTTACCGACAGAAGGGCGGCTCCGAAGTCAGCGTTTTGACGGCTTGTATGCCCAACAAGCGGTGATGGAGATCCTTCTCCAGGGTGTCAACAGCTCCAGCTGGGTACAGGGGGCAAGTTCTTGCAAATTCATGGGTCCGCAGATTACAGCCGACCTGGCAGACTTTATCCAAGGTAAAGAGATGGCTGGCGAGATCTTTGTAACTGGCAAAAAGTCACCTTTCAGCTTCTTTACTGCTTACAACCCGGCCGGCGGTCAATTTCAAAACAGCAGCCATCTTAAGATCATCATTGAGCCACTTTCAACCGTCTGCTGGGCGTTCCTAGCTTTTGCGGTCTTCATTGTAGCCTTGACATTCTCCGGCTTCCACTACAGGTTGAAAGTTCAGAATTTACAGCTGCTGGATCTGCTGTGTTCTTTACTTGACCAATTCGTTCCCAGCCTCCAGAGATCTGCAAAACAACACAAAATCATTTACGTTTCATGGTTAGCTTTCACGTTTTACATTCTTCAAACATACAGAGCCATGCTTAATGTCAACCAGATGACCAAAACAACCTTCAGCTTTCATCTTGCCGGGCTTCTTGAAACTTTTGAACGAGGCTATGCTGTTGAATACTTGCTGAGTTCTGAAACATGTAATCTTCTCGCCAAAAAGCTTCCTTCCAACCACACCGTCAAGAAGTACACACAAAAACAGTTGTGTGTCGATTCCAAGAAAGCGTTCGATCCGACCGAAGAATGTTTGGACTGGCTCAACCTCCGTCTGAAAGTTCTTTTGCAGTCCAATCGGCAAAATTCATCCTTCAGAATGCGAAGTTCTGGCGAATACGACTTTGTCTGTGTTGAAACGGCAATCGAACAGATGTTGGCAGAACCTACAAAAGACTTGGAAAATCAAACCACTTATATGGTTTCAACCAATCAAGTTCATGAGTTTGAACGAGCTTTTGAAGAAGTCAAGAAGGAACACAAAAAGTTTACTTACTCTTATAACGGAGATGACGCGGGACTTTTGGAAATTGCTGGATTTTATATAACTGGTGGATTACCGGACAAACTCAAGTTTCCAATCAGACGAATGAGTCGTTTGATGTCCTCAGGAATCACCTGGTTTCTGCTGGACCTTCAAGAGTTCTTCAAGAAAATTGAACATGGGTTTGCACCAGTTAAGGAAACAGCCAAGTATCCGCTTATTTACCGTCCATTAAAAGTAATGGATTATAAGAGTAGTGCTAGAAGCGCGTTAATAATTTTTGGATTTAGTTGTTTAGTAGCGACAGGTGTGTTTGTTTTGGAAATGTTTGCTAGCTAAAAGACTTGGAGCTATTAGGTGTTGGAGCGCAGAACGGATAAAAACCACGAGTTAATCATAGAGCACGGAAGTAAACAAAGCGCGCTCGATGGTCCTTTAAGGGAAAGCGGGTATTTTGAGTAAAGATGAAAAAACGAAAAAATTGACAAGTTTTGTCGTATGTTTTCCTACTTTGACTTAATGTTATGATTTTGATTTCCCACTTAAAAACGAAAACATTTCCCATGAAAATTTATCTTCTTTGTGTTATTTTTTATTGTTGAGTGTTGTTGAATAACATTTCGAGTAATGCATGTTGAAAGCAAGAATATGAAGCACTCTTAAGTCAAAGACTGGATGGGTTTCAACGTCTATCATATTAAGTGAAGCACTGAATCGCGCTAATGACTGACAATGCGTCTATCGCTAATGCGTCAACTCATGGAAGTTAGTGACACTGTAAGTAAACTGAAAAATGATCAAAACCTAACGGTGAATTCGCCTGAAAATGATCAATTTGAAATCTGTAATTGTAATACTATTAGGCTTCAAAATCTCACCTCACAAAGCTTGGAGTCTTCAGCCTGGCCCGGAAGTGATAGGCGTTTCTGAAATCCTCAACTCCTTGAATTGCCTCTCTGAAGCCATCATCGACAACCATTACCATGAAATTCAAGGCACCACCAACCCTTCGACACTATGGACACCAGAAATATTTAATGGAGTCGAAAACACTTACAATATCCACAATCGGGAAAGAGAAAGAACATCGAACGCGACGGATGTGCAGTACTCAAAATGCATGGTGGCGATAATTTTCGTGAACGTCGAAAATGCCCCAAACCGTGGTAGACTGCAAGGGAGCGCTCTGAAGCTCGGTGGCCAGTTGATACATTTGTTCCCACGTTACAAAATCACAGTTTGTGACCAGGATTTGTGCCGGTATGGAGATCGAGATGTTGAATACATCAATATTCATGGACCTTGGTCAGTAGACTTATCGCCACTCTTCCAGCTCATCTACAGCAGTTCGAAGACTTCAGCGGCCTCATGGAGAATAACACATGGCTACGCTGCTCAACACCTCGCACGTATCTCACTAGCTTTAAATACCTGTTTTAGAGCTGGAGAAAATGATTTCCGGTTTGTCAAGTTTGATTGCAAGGACCATTCGATGTGTTCTCGGAACATGCTGAGGGCTTTCGACATTCTGTACGACTTCGGAAGGTCAGTTCCGTGGAGAACTCAATCTCTGCTTCAAGCTTTGGATGTTAATGACGTTCCGGCAATGGATGGAAAACTTATTGTGACTTCGGCAATCCATGAAGTCCTTCGAATCTTGCTTGCGGGGACAAACTCGTCTGCGTGGATCGGCAGTTGGAGTAACTGCCAATTTGTGAAAGGACCTTTAATTCGGGCTGATGTGACCAAGTACATTGAAGGAATGTATAGACTGGCGGGACATGTAGCAGTAATTTTCACCGGCAGGAAGCATCTCTACGCTTTCTTTACAACAGATGTTGTTGTAGACGAGAAGACGACTCCGCTTGGAAACTTAGTTGATCCGTTCAAGTTTGGATTGTGGATCTGCTGTTTTTTGGCAACTCTTCTTCTTACATCAATCTTGTGCGTCCTCAAGAAGAAGCTGAAGATTTGGGAGGCTGGAAGTATTCTGATCAAGGTACTTGGAACATGGTTCGACCAATTCAACTTCAACGGAATAAGTGGAAGGACTTGGAAGCTGTTTGCTGTAGTCGCAGTGTGGTCCTTGGGTCTCTTCATCATTGTTCAGAACTACAAATGTGTCTTCAACGTTAACCAGATGACTGCCATTAACTCCCATCTGAGAACGGCGAGTATCAGCGAAGCTTTCCAGTCAAAGCTCGATGTTAGGCTGGTTTTGGACGACGGTTTCTGTCGGACATTAAGCCGTCCAATGGTGAAAGGCAGGGTTTGGGACGTTTGTGGAGCGTTCGTTCCAGAATACAGAAAGCATGTAGATTGCCCTTGGCTGGAGCATTTTTACTTGCAGCTGTTTCACGAGACCTTTAGAACCTTACGGCTCCCAGGAGGCAAGTTTGACTCCAACATCAAATTGAATTTAGGACGCTTTGATTTGGCTGTCACATGCTGGGATGACATGATGGAATCAATGCTTGAGAAAAGTCCTGAAAACCCCACTGCTGAAACACAGAAACGTCCCCTCTTTTTGGTTGTACCTTCGGAACAATATGCTGAATACCTGGGGATGGTACCGCCGGGTCTGAGACTCGAAGGACGGATTAGCTACACCGACCCCATTTTAGAAGATCGTCAAGGGTTCCACATTGCGACAGGAGGAGTAATCAGTATGAAATATGCTATTGACCGAATGAATACGTTGATGTCATCCGGGATCTTCTGGCTGCTGGAACGGTTAGAAGAATTTCGAAAGTTGGGCGCCAGAGAGCCGCAGCACGAGCGTGATGGCGGCGAGATGACACACATTTTGACGTACAAGCCAGTTGGATTCAGTCAAGGGAAAACTGGAATAGCTGCAATTTTTGGAATATGGGCGGCCGGAATGGTTTTAAGCAAAATTGTGTACTTTATTGAAAGGATTTTGTTTCTCTGCAAGTAGAAGTCATATTCGCAATAAAAATGTAATCCCATTTTAATGAGCGCGAAATATCGGTGCAGAGTAATGATATAAGGCAATGAAAACTTCAAAAACCTGAGAATGATTATCAAATGCTCCTATGATTCTAATCTTGATTCTTATGTTCCATGTTCCTGCTTTTGGGAATTCCATCTGTTGGTCCATTCTTATTATTGTCATGCTTGGATTTGACCTGCTGCTTCAATCAACAGGTAAGTTTCTACAAGTTAATTGATGAATATCGGTTGCGAGCATAACTGAAGCCAAGTAATATAGTTCAGAATTTTGTGGTAGTAACGCAAAAACGTATATCGCGCAAAATTTCAAAAACTGGATGAAGTTTAAACTGCAGAATCAAACGTGTTTTCAGTTTTGTGTCAGATATTTTTTCAGCTCTACAGCCATGAATATGGAAGTTACACGCTTGTCAAGCTTGCCGACGGAGGTATCCAGATCAACATGGAATTCTGTTTAAGTCTACTTGAGCTTGAAATGAGAGCTATAATTGCTAAGGCCTTTACGTATACTTCAGATCCTAACAAAAATCTTCCGCCTTGCTGACCCTCAAACAAGCGGCTCCATCCGCTCTGTCTGCCGTCAATGGCAGAATGTCATCGACGGGAACTGCCAACTTTACTGGAACGTTCAAATGACCAACGAGTCTTTTACCGATTGCCGCAGCTTCCGCCAACGTTATGAACGACCAATCCGAACACTGACGGTGACCAACTTTGACCTGGATACCAAAAGCTTTGCAGGAACAAAGTCGAGAAGTCCGCTAGTGTTCAAGCCCCAGGAACTAGTACTTCGCTCATGCAAAGTTTCCAATGACTTGGGGGTAGAAGATACCAGAATCGCCAGAGACTACAAAACTCAAGCTCGGAATATGCTAGAAGTTTTGAGGCTGAACAACGAAGTTGAAAGGTTGCGATGGGAGATGCTGGATTCCATGCCTTTGAAGTACTTCAAGCTGCCAAAGGGGTTGACCTTCAGGAATCTTCGAGTTCTCAAGGTAAAATACAGTATCCTCAGTTTGTAGATTCGGTGGAAATTTCTTGACAAACTGATGTCATTTTTGGATTTCAGGTTTCCCTGGTTGGCATTTGGAGACTCAATGAGCTGACGCTACCCTGCATGAGTGCTCCGAACTTGGACAGAATTCATCTGAACGCTGGCATCAGAAGCCCAGCCAACTACTTAAGCGACCAGTCAATGCTGATTCTAATGCAGTTTTTACTGAACTTCCCTCATGTGAAGCATGTCACGGTGAAACATTCGTATCTGAGGGGAGATCATGAGCTTCGTCAAGTCACGGACGGCATAGAAGGTGGATTAATTGCATGGGCTATGACGTCACCAGCTGAATTGGCCAGGATTGATGAAGGTCTGGGCAAGATAGACCTGCAGAAGCTGTCTTTGAAGTTGATACCTCGGGAAGGCTACACTGATCATGAAATGAGTATGACGCCAAATCATTATTTCAAGTTGCTGCTGGAGCAAGTAATGATGAATTTTTGAAAATGTTGTGTATTTTAGGCATGTGTCTTCTGAGACATCAACGAAGTCTGGAGCACCTGAAGCTAGAACTGTACCCATTTGGCATGGGCGTTGACTACAAAGAAGCTGCGTGCCTGGGGATCCGCAACTGCATCGACACCTTAACGACAGTCACAATCCATTGCACTGGCTACGGAAGATTCTGCTGGCTTTTGGCATCCTTTATTGAAGAAATCTTGGGAGCCTTGAGCAGAAGCAGGGTTTTGCAGACCCTTGACTTGACCAGTTTCTGGATGCCGATCCTACTTCACCCCTTTCCAGTCAGCCTGAAGAAGCTTTTTCTAGGACTTGCGGCGCCACAAGTGGTGGCATCTTTCGTGAATGTGCTGAATCAACTGGAACTCTTTCAGTTCTCTGGCTTTGCTCTTGATATCGGCTCGGATTATGACGCTGGAACTTCAGTCATAGTGGATTTACTCAGCTTGAAGAGTTTGCAAGTCATTAAATGGCAGCAGGACGATGGTTTGGCTCTTCCCATAATTGAGTCGATCGGACCTGTTCAAATATCATCAGACTTTGGAGAAACCAAGTACACGAAGAATAGTGTGTATACAACGATAACTAAACAAGTTTAGAGTTTATTCACAATTCCAACGATTATTGTGGTAAACAAAAGTTGCGTGCTTTGGTCATTACAAAATGGTAAACAAGTGTAATAAACCACAATCCTTCCCAGTGCATATGTCCTTGCCACCAGCAGTATTCAAGAATTTTCCGTCGATATGTCGTTCCTGCTAGTTACTTGGATTCTATGGTTGCCAATGGCAACGGCGGTAACTTCTGAACTGCAATTGATGAAACCGGAGACTTTTGATCGAGATGCTACGGAAGTCCTTCGGAACCTGGAGAATCACACCATCTTCTTTATCGAATTCTTCCCAGTGGTCAACTATGAAGCTTTGGAACTTTCGCCCAACATTATCTATGATACCAAGTACCAGTCTGGTGGAGTTCCTGTTTTACGGTCTTACAGACGACCTTGGAGGATCCGAGGTGCTATCAAGAACATCGCTGCAATATTTTTACTCAACTCTACAGAACACGTTTCGAACAACAGCAAGTTGGACTACCATCGCGTTTTCCTCGGAAACGGCAACATTTCCAACGCCTTGCTATCGGTGAAGACGTCGTGGAATCTGTACTTCTCCTTCGAGATGTTCGTCACCAACAAGTTGTACTTCGACATCAACTCATCCAAGTTCCGCAGTACATTTGAATACAGCAAATTTAATACGCGCTACTACTTTTCGCCCATTTACTACTACTTGTACTCGGATATTCCGGAGCTGAAGCGAGACAACAACGGCATGAGTGTCTGTAGCTACTGTATCCAGGAACGGCACCAAATTCGACATGTTCCCTGTAACATCACTTCGAAATGCTTCGCCCAACTGTTCCGGGACTCTGAAAAATTCACCATGCTCGGCTTGAACTACATGTGGGCGGTGGTCGAGACGTATGGAGAATCGAAGCTCTCAGAATACGCTGGGCTGAGGGGATCTCCAGTTTCAAGAACGGAGCCGTTACCTTCGAAATCAGCTGTTTTGGCATTCATTTCTGCGAACTTGAACACAAGTTTTGGGGACGTTCCACGTTTTGGAGATGTCAAAGTACCTGGAATTCTGTACCGAGGCCTGCCTGCAATAACGCTGAGCGTTTCGATGCTCTTCAATTCTGGAAGATTCTTCCTGGTTGGATACGAAAACGATTTCAAGATCATAACGTCTCATGAAGTCAAGCTAATCAGACGTCCTTTGAGCATCTTTTACCCTTTCGAGCCTGTAATTTGGTGGCTGATCATTGGAGCTTGCTGGACGACGGCGATTCTGAAGACCGTTTCTGAATGCAAACCCTTTGGGATTTGCATCACACCCTGCGTGCTGAGCAACAGCCTGTATGAAATAACGCGCATGTTTCTGGACCAAGGCGTCAGAACTTCGACAACGAGCAGGCGGCGACTGGATCGTCGATGGACGAGCGCAGTTTGGCTGTTGACTGGAATGTACTTGGCGCTACTGTACAAGGCCGTTTTGAAGACCAACGCCTTTGCTACACCACGCTGGGTCCCTAAGGTCACAAGATTGGAGCAACTGGACGAGAATTTCACGACGTATTCGCCAGTGTACGATGTACCAGGCTGTCAAGATTCTTCAAACGTCAACTGGACTGCTAGTGCAAGAACGGCTTGTCACGGGCTTAATGTTACAAAGTCAGCCTACTCGGAAGTAAATTGCGCATTCATGTACGCGCTCAAAGACGCGCGGCGCGTGAGTATTTTGTCGAAGATTAAGAATACCAGTCAAAGCAACTTCATCTATCAGCTGTTCTTCAATAACCAGCTGTTTTGTCCGGATAAGTTCAGACGACTGGTGAGGCACGAGCTGACCAAACCGAAAACAGCGCTAGTGGTCACACAAGACGAGCTTCATTTCTACTGGAGAAGCGTTCGGCGTATGATGCTGAGGAATTCAAGTCTCGTGTTTGCCTCCAACTACTATACTGAAGACACGTACTTGAGGTCCCCACGAGGGTACCATATTTCGTCCATTCATCGGAACGCTAAAAATGACCTGCAGAAGCGCATGGAGGCGCTGATGACTTCGGGGATTTACTGGCTGTGGGAGAAGTGGGACCATATTCGATACCCCAAGATGTATGATTCTGAGGTGTACAACAGAGAGACCGAAGACAGGCCACCGAAAACATCGCCGGTTTCACTGAGTTCCACTGATGTCTTTGTGGTTATCTGGCTGTATATTAGTGGAAATTTGATGGCTCTATCGATATTCTGTTTCCAGCTTGCGAGGGGAAACGTGGGAGCGTCTTAAGATCCCAAGATTGTGCAATGCCAAAGTGAACAAGCGCCTTTCAAACCTGCTGAAGTCACTACCATTTTTCTTGTCTTTGCCGGAGGAGTTGTCTCTCGCGCTGTTTTGCGCGCGCCTTGCGCTGTCGCTATAGGTTTGTAAATCGAGCGCGCGCGCGCGGTGGCTTCAGTTATATGCTCGCTCGCGCTTTGAGCTCGGAATTTTACATGAGACTAATTGTTTTGTTTTTTCTTGTTACAGAAAATCGAAAAACCTTTCCTGGCCGCAGTATCCCAAACCCTAGGCGACAGATACACGGAAAACATTGAGAGCATTTACAAAATCGCCATTCAACTAATAATCAAAACCCTAATCGACGGCTACGATAAAAAGATGGCAGCAATTAGTTCTTAAGCAATTAATTAATCATACAAGCTTTAATCGCACACGTTCCGCCAATCGTCACTTTTACATTCATTTTCTCTTTACAGCTTATACTTACAAATGATTGGTGTTATTCAGCAAGATTCAGTTCATGTTATTCTTCTTATTATTGTAAAAGCGTCTATAAATGTACTATAGAAATAGCTTGCAGGTCTGTTCGCCGTAACGTTAGTTTCCACACAACACAATACACTTATAAATAATAATGAGCTGTACCAGTGAAAAATTGTTTGAATTTACAAGTGACACTTTACGGCGATTGTTAAGGTAATATTTTTCTTGGTGAAGGTTCTATTAGGCTATGATCTATGATTGATTGAGGTACAGCTAATTGAAATAATATCGGTTTACTGGAGAATGGACAACCACAAAATTGAAATATGATTGTGTGTATCTTAGCGCCAACTAACGAGAGCTCGTCATTATACGGGTGATAGCTGTTATATTTCTGTAATGTCGTTTCAAGATTCGTTAACCATATTACCGTTATTACTGGTTGTTGCATTAGGTTATGAGCGTGTAATTAAGCGTTAAATTCGCCTTAAGTTGCATGTTGAGTAATGGTGAGGTAGATGAGAGAAGCTGCTATGAGTGCTGTTTCGCCTATGTCAATCGTGCTAAATGCTATTATTATTATTGATATGAAGATAGTTGATTGTTGTTGAGTTGGGTAAGATAATGTAGTTTAATGCAAAGGAAAAAGTGTTGTTGATGTAAGTTAAAAGAGGCTAATGTAAAGCTTCGACGAGGAAAAGCTTTAAACTTGTTAATGTATGAGTTTGATGAAGCTGGAAATGTTGTTCAAATGTGGTTCAAGTGTCGGCCATGTGCAAGAGAGATGGAATTGGAGTGATTGGCAAATAAAGGTGAATTTTGTACTTCAAAGCACGTGGAGTTTGCAAGGATCAATCGAGCTAATGGACAATAATGGACGACTTACATAACGCCATCTGCGCTGAGCTATTGAAGCTCCGGTGAAGTTGAAAGTAATTTAGAGAACACGTGCAAGAAATTCTTACAAAATGCCACAGTTTCTCAAGTCTACAGCTTCAGTAG
>JAQGBJ010004462.1:0-10200 GCA_034698345.1 Sphaeridia pumilis | reverse complement strand
AGGTGTTTCCGTTGATGATGCATAAGAATGGGTCTGATAAGGTGCGTTGATCATTGCGTAACTGTAGCCTTGAAATAAGGTTTTAGGATCAAATGTTTATGGGGTTTTAATTTTTGGTTTTTGTTTACTTAGTTCTCGTTCCAAAACTGCAAGTTCAAGATACAAAAGAGTAAGGAAGGAACCGGACGAGTTTTTGCTTGGACAATTGGCGTAGACCTCAGGTAAAGATACACAATCTTATTTCAAAGATTCGCAGTTAAGAAATGCTGATTGAAATTTTACTGTTTGCAGTTACACGCTCGAAATATCATTAGGAGGCTCCACGATGCCAAGTAGACAAAACACTCACTTCAACACTTACGACTACGAAGCTGCAGGACGGCACTTTTGCGAAACGTTGCTAGATTATTCGGACCCTGCCAAGGTACTTGAAAAAGGTCTCAAGTTTAAGTAATTTTGGTCTTAAAAATGGTAATGATTGTAACTTTGAATCGTAGGACAAAATGAAAGACAAGATCATTCAGAAGTTGACAGAAGGCGGGTCTACTGCGGACGAACCCATGAATGTTCCCCTGACGGACTATTCCAGGTACTCAAGATGACAAGAATATCTCTTATTCTTTTGCTATTGGAAAGGTTTGAAGACTATGTTTTGGTTTTGGTCCAACAGCCTATCGCATAGCGAATCTGACGACACCGACTCAGCCCCTGAAGATCAAGAAGCGGAAAACAGCAAGCCAGTACTTTTGAAACGTAGCGTGTCCTTCAGACGCCAACTATCTTTGCGGAGCTCGGCGAAATCAAAGTTACCAAAGCCGAAACTTAATCTGAAGCCTTTGAAGTATGAGCGGTCTGTTGTTCACTTAGCAAAGACTTCAGTGGACTACGTTCGAAATAGGCCAAAGAGGACTGAAAGTGCAATAATCTCTGCTACAATAGAAGAGAAGACAAAAGAAGATCCGATGGCGAGGCTGTCCAAGTTTAGGAAGAGGTCCAAAAGGGTCAACTTTAGTTCGAATGTGGGTGGAGTGGAGAGGACTTCTGCAACATTCATCACTACGAAATGTGAGTGTCCACATATGGGACTATTAAGTACTTCAGGATAAATGATCAATGGACACATTTTTAACGAAATTGTGTACTTTCAGGCGCAAATATACTCTTTGATGATCCCTTCAATCCTCCAGGTCAAACTTCATTAAAACTCCATGCATCTAATGAAGAACTAATCTCGGTGACAGAGGACGAATGTGACGATTCAGATGGAGTCTTCAAGAACTTGCAGTATTTGAGAAGGTCTTCAGCGGACATTGCAGAGGAGCTGGCGATGCTACAACTGTCGCCGTTTGCTAAAAGGTAAGTTTTGAAATCAACGTTAACAAATGAAAGTTTCAAAGTCAAATCCATTGTTTCTTTCTCGCAGAAATCAAACTGGAGAGCAAAACTCTGTTCCATATCGATCGCAACTATCCTTTGGTATTGTGGACTACAAATCTACAGTTTCAAAGCTACAGACTACGCAGATACAAGAATTGACCAACTCCAAGAAGCAAGACAAGAAGTTTCTGAAACCTCCAGCAGCACAGCAACAGCGTCGCCAGTCATTAAGTGGCACAAGGCTGTCCACTCTCACAGAATCCAAAGAACATTCGCTATCAGCATCAGCCACGAATCTCAGCTCTGGCAGCTTTAGTGGACACAAGCCTAACAGTTCCACTAGTCCCAGTGTTCGAAGTATTATATCACAGCGTCGGGTATCTTGGACAGGGGTTACGAATAGCGGAACTACGCCAATGATTTCGCTGGTGCCTGTTAGTTTAACTGGCTCAAATCGGCTTTCAGTACCAAAAGCTGAACAAAAGCCAAATGCTAGTCCGCGACCTAAGGCGCTGACCAAGTCTAAATCGGTTGGAGACAAAGAAGAAACCAAGCAAAGCAGTAATCCGAATACCCATGTTAAGAAACGTAAGACTAAGCTGAAAAGAACCAAGTCAAAAAAGTGAATTCACTGAAAACAGTGAGATTTGTAACTGTAGCGGTTTGTTGTTGAATATTTACGAATGTTAACGCTATCAGAGTGCAGTAGAATACTTTTAGTGGTCGAGGTAGCAATTTTGGAAGTTTTGTACAACTTGTTTTGTTGGTGGGGATATTAAAACCCTATTACTACTGCCTTCGAACTTATCATGTTATACATGTTCTGAGATTCAAAATTCCTCACACTTAAGCTCTCTAATCCCTAGAAAGAAGTTCAAAACTGGCGCCTGTCTGCCTCATTCATAATATAGCCGCCGTTGTTTACATTCATCTTCTGGGGAAATTTGTTATGTATTTTGAAGTGCTTGTAACCCATGACCAGAATTTAAAACTGTTCCCTTGCACCTGCAATTAAATGCGTGTTTGTCAATTTTTTCGTGATTCCCAAACTTGAAGAACATTCAGATCCCATGAGTGAAGGTCCAATCGCGCCTTAAAAGTTTCGTGGGCTGTTTCAAATTCGTATCAACATTCATCATGGATTGGTCCAACCGCTGGTTCCTCTGCAAAGCGTGCAGTCACTACATTCGAACTCCAAAGGCATTTTTGGACCACAAGAAGGACACCTGCCTGAAGTTGAACTTTCAATCAGTCGCATCTGCAAATGTTCGGTATGTTTCAAGCTTGATCAGAATGATATCAGATGGTTCATATCAAAGTAAAATCTTGAATTTGAAATTATTCTTCCAGGAAACGAGGTCCAATTGAGGCTCATAATCGTCGGAAAGTGTCAACGGGTGAATATATCGACAGTAACACAGCCAGCGCCAAATCCAAGGCACTTCAGTGTCAACTATGCAATCACGTTGCAAAAAACGCTAGATGCTTGGAATTCCACCTCCGTATCCACAGTGGCGAAAAACCCTTTGTTTGCAACGTGTGCAATTACGCTTGCAATCAGGGCTCAAGTCTGACTGTGCACATGCGTTCTCACACTGGAGAAACTCCCTACAAGTGCACTGAGTGCCCAGCGAGCTTCACCGGTCGTCGCTACCTTGCACATCACATTGCAAAGCAGCATGAGCACTCAAGAGATGAATCCGTACGTTGCCGCTTCTGCTCAAAGGTACACACTTCGGTTCATTTGAAGGATCTCCATGAGAGAGTCCACACTGGTGAGCGACCCTTCAAGTGCAACAAATGCGGCAAAGAATTCAAGCAAAAGAGTCAGCTCAGCACTCACATCGTGATTCACAACAAAACCAAGCGATTCAAGTGTGATTCCTGCGACTACGCTTGCAACTGGAAGACTCGTCTGGACATTCATGCTCGTAGTCATACAGGTGAAAAACCACACGCTTGCAACCTATGCAGCGCACGGTTCCGACAAGTAAATCATCTCAAGCAACATATGGACATGCACAACAACATTAAGAAATTCAAGTGTCAATTGTGCATGTACTCTACAAACACTACCTCGTCTCTGGAAAGCCACATTCGACAACATACTGGAGAAAAGCCTTTCGAGTGCAAGTTTTGCAATTACTCTTGCAGCAGACGTTCAGGTTTGAAAGATCATACTCGGATTCATGTTGGAGAGAAGCCTTACAAGTGCGATTTGTGCGATTATGCAGCTGTAACCAGCGGCAGTTATAACTTACATCGCCGGAATCAGCATACTGAAAACCAAGACAAGCCGTTCCAGTGTTCGAAATGCAACTTTACCACAGGTTCTTCCGGTCAACTCAAAGTGCATATGGAGTTCCACAATAACCGTGTTGACGAATATAAATGCAAGCAATGCAGTTTTGTCTGTAAATATAAGGCCAGATTGAAAAGCCATCTGCTGCGGTCACACACGAAAAAGCAATGATTTTAGATTTCTCTTAAACTTTGACCGTGTGAACTGACTGAGTCACTAAATTCATTCAAAGTTCAAGGATCATGTTATATTAACTCATTATGATGAATTTGTGTGTGGAGGTGGAGATTCGTTGTTGACTATTTACTAACATTATAATAGTAGAACATTATAGCTGTATCTGTTGGTTGCTTAAGCGATTTTGAAAAACTTTGTACAATATGTGGTTTTGACAGGCATATGAATGTTCTTCTAACTAAACTGCTAAGGACAATATAATTGGCAAGTACAGGAATAAAACTCGTTAGCACCAAGAAAATGACTGCGAACAATACTGAGAAAAAGCGCCAAGCGCCGGCTTGAGGTCCTAATCTCGTAGCATTATTAAGGACCCTTGTAGGAAGCTAGCGGAAGCAGTGTGCCATGAAAAGCGATCAGCGAACAATCAGCTCAACTTCATCTTGGTAGCCGTGTATCTCTCCATGTACTGAAAAAGTTAAAAACGGTTAATTTTCAAGTTATGCTTCTAGTTGGAATCATTAATTTATATAAATGACACACAAACCTACCTTTTCATGACCTTCCAGTTCACTAAATTGCTTCAAGTCAAACAGATTGCCTTCAATAGTGATCAAAGATACAATAGAGTCAGACAAAATTATCGTTGGGAAATCCTGGGCACTCAAATTATTCTCTTGCAGTCGTAACGTTCTCAATTTCGGACAAGAAGCCAAGTCATTCGAAATCTGACAGATCTGAAAGCCAAAAACAAATGCCAATTTGTGAACGCCAGGAACACAATGCAACTTCCACACATCCATTTATACCTGATTCTGATTCAGTATAAGCTCAACGACTTGCAGCTTTCCAATTCCATCAGGAACCTCTGCAATTTTATTACTGGACAAATTCAATACTGTCAGACTAGGACAGTCGCAAAGCATCAGTGGGAATGAATTCAACTGGTTGTGACTGAAAATAGATAATAGAATATACAAGTTCAGATTTTTACAATATTTCGAACAGCATAAAAGCCGCGATTTTCGTACCTTAGGTCCACCTCCTTCAGTTTGGTCAATTTCTGCGCTGCAGGTGTGATTGCTCTAATTTTGTTGTGAGCTAACGACAAAGTTTCTAGCTTTTGGAGTGCTGATATCTGGTCGGGGATGATTTCTAGAACACAAACACACTAATTCAACTTTGATCTTTCACTGATTCTTAATTAACCTATAGTATAACCTTACCAATCAAGTTGTGATTCAGTGACAGATGCTTCAAGTTTGTAAAGGCTCCTAGATTTAGTGGTAACGTAGTGATTTTGTTTTCAGATAAATTAATGGTACGCAGGACACCCACAACCTTGACTAATTCTGGTGGAAACTGTTAACCAAAGAAGGATAAGTTATAGGATTTGGTCATTCGAACATTTTATACAATTTCGTAAATTCGTTTTTTCAATACCTCGTGTAATTTTGCCTTGGAAAGTTGAAACACGCCAGTCTTGCTGGACATTTCAACGTGTTGTCGAAGTCCTTGATTACCCATGATATTTTTTAATGAGGAAGCAGAACCGTTTCTAGAAAACCAATATTTAGATTAAACTTTGTTTCTCAAGATCAATCTGGAACGACGAAAACTGTCAAAGATCAACTTTGCTCCGACAAAAACTTGTTTTCAAGTTTTTCTCACTTTCACAACTAAATCGGCTTTCAATGCTAAAATGACCCATATGAGCAGAAACAATTTTATTGTTTATAATCTATCTGCTCAAAGTTCTAATTTCTAGGTCAATTTAACCCTAACAGTTTGGAATGTCAACATGTAAACACAGCACGGTGTTTTGCTTCACTCTTGTTTCATCCCATAAGCCCAACGCAGATTTCTCCTTACTGCGCAAGGAGATCTGAAAACACGCGCGAATTTTTGAAACTGAGCAGCTTACGTCCAAAGTGAACGCACGTGTTTAGTCAAAAATGTTTTGATGCTTTTCGAAGTGTAAATTCTTATCAAAATCATTAGATTTTGAAATTAAATTGGTACGTAGCCGTGTTTCTAACTGTTTACTTGAACAGCCTGAATTTTTCGTCATTGTTTCGACTGGTTGAGGTGAGAGAGTGAATTTCCTGATAGCTCGGTCACAGTGGCATAGTTTTTAGTTCAAAACATGATATTTGTTTTCTGGAATTGGATACCTTTTTGTTTGACCTTGCTGCGGTTTGTCTCGATCTGGAGGCCCATTTCTCCCAGCACTCCGACCGAACATTTCCCGGGAGGGCATCATGATTTTGAAAAGTATTGAAGTAATTTTGGTGGTTTTCTTCCAGACGGGTCCAAAAGACTATTGATCGAAAGAAGCCTTCAAAATGTCGAAACCAAAACCGAAGTCTAAGGCGGTAAAGCCGTCACAATGGGTCGAGGATGCTGGAAAAGAGGAACGCTTCTCAAAGGTTCTATCGAATCCGATCTACCGGCGGGTACCGAAACACGAAAAGCGTGTCAATATTGATAAGCGGTTCGAGTCTATGTTCCATGTAAGTTTCTTGCTCCAACAAAAAATTTAGATTAGTTTATAGAATTTCGTAATCGTTTCTCGTAATTTCAAAATACTTAATAACTAGAAAAGCTAGTTGAAATTCCTGCACTGGTGAGTTACTATTGAAACAAAACTTTATGTTGCTCTTTTCAGGACAAGAAATTCAAGTTGACGTATCATATGGACAAAAGAGGAAAGCCTATGAAAACAACTACTACAGAAAATCTTCAACGTTTGTATAATATTGAACAAGATGACGAAGACGAGAAAGGTGAACCTGAAAAGACGACAGAAGAAGTATCAGGGTCAGAGCAGCTTTCGGAAGATGAAGCAACGGTCGAAGGTCATTTTGAAAATCCCGATACGAGTAAAAATTCAAAGAAAAAACTGACGGAGGCTGATCGGAAGAAGCTGCATAGTGCTGAAATTGATTATGCCCGTGGGGAAGGTACTTTTGTTTCTGATGAATCTGAGGATGGCGATTCTTCTTCTGCTGAGGAGGATGATACAGAGGATGTGATGCACGGTAAGTTCAAAGTCTTTAAACTCAGTGGATTTTCAATCGAAAGTGGTCATAATGTGTTTTGGTTTTGAGCAGAATGGGGAGAGTTGGACAGAGATGCCCCTACGACGGAAGAAAGCACCACACGTTTAGCTGTATGCAATATGGACTGGGATAGAGTCAGTGCAGTCGATCTCATGGTTTTGTTTTCTTCATTTGTACCTCAAGGCGGAAGTTTGAAGTGTGTGACTGTAAGTTGCTTAATGTGGGCCAGGATTTTGAAGTTGGAATGTCCGCAAATATGGAAAGTTTTTATAAAATTATGCTGTTTTAGATCTATCCTTCCGAGTTTGGAAAGCAGAGATTGGCTGAGGAAGAGCTGCACGGGCCAAAAGAACTTGTAGAAGATGCTGGTGTTAATAGCGACGACTACGAATCTGAAGACGAGGGTGACGAGGAAGGAAGTAGGTTCAATATGGAAAAGCTAAGAAAGTACCAGCTCAATCGGCTAAAGTATGTACCACAATAGTTGTTAAACTGTTCGGGGTTATGAGATGGCTTAATTGAAATGATTGTTGCAGGTATTACTATGCGGTGCTGGAATTCGACAGTATTTCTTCAGCTGAAAAAATTTACACTGATTGTGATAGGATGGAGTACGAATCGAGTGCAACGATAGTTGATCTCCGTTTTATACCAGACGATATGACCTTTGATGATGTAAGCGAAAGAGACGGAAAAATATGGTTGGGGAGGATCGATCAGAATAGTTAATCTAAAGTTTGTTTCGACAGGAGCCCAAAGATAAATGTGATTCCAACCCTGCCAATGGTAAATATAGACCCAGATTCTTCACTACTTCTGCGCTACAGCAGGCAAAGGTAATTTGAGAGAATCTCGCACAATTGAGATTAGTACATGTAGCCATGAAGTTGAACACTTTGATTTGTAGGTGAATCTTACATGGGACGAGACGGACCCTCGGAGACGAGAACTAACCGAGAAAATATTCAATCCTAAGGAAAATATAGACGATGAAGACATTAGAGCTTACTTGGCCTCTTCACCTTCGGAGTCTGAGAACGAGGAGGAGACTACGAATGGTAAGGAGATTTGTTTCAGCCTTATTAATTTGTAGGCTTCATTGATTTGCAATATTCTTCATTCCCTTCTACAGATCGGGACGAGAAGGATGACATCAAAGACCCAATTTTAAAGTACAAAGCTCTTTTGAACTCGATACAAGATGCAGAGCGAAAAAAGAAGGACAAGGACGTGGAATTAGAGATTACTTGGGGAGTTGGATTGAAGAACAAAACGGAAAAGCTTGTTCAAAAGAAGATGGAGGAACAGCAAAACAAGAACTTAACTCCATGGGAAGAAATGCTGGCAAAACGCAGAGAAAAGCGGAAGAACCGTAAAGCTGATCAAAAGACATCTGCTGCTGATAATGAAGAAGGCGCTGAAACCGATGAGGATGAGAAGGACGAAGACGGTCAGCCTTTCAGCGACGATGATGTTGATGTGGACATGAGTGATGCATTTTTCAAAGATGCTTTCAACGATAAAGATTTCAAGTCTAAACCAAAATATCAACCGAAAGAGAAAGCTAAAGGCAAGCATGCTGAGCCAACCGAGCAAGAGGAACAACAGCAAAAGGAGTTGGAGTTGCTGCTAATGGACGAGCAAGCTGATAAGAAACGACATTTCAGTTTGAAAAAGATCATGGAAGCGGAAGGAGATTTGACTGGAAAGAACAAGCGAAAGCAGAAGAAGAAATTGAAGCTATTGAAGCAAAAGGGGCAAGTAGCTGCAGTCCCGGATGACTTCGATATCAACCTTCAAGATGATCGGTTCTCGGCCCTGTACGATTCTCACCAATTCAATATCGACCCGTCAGACCCCAACTACAAGAAGACGAATGCGATGGACAAGATCATAACTGAAAAGCAAAAGCGTAGGGTTCAAACCACCAGCAAGGTCAGTGCTAGTCTATATTACACGAACCCAATTAGGTCATCTAGAAGCTGCTTAACACGACAATTCTTTTTCTTACAGGATGCAACGGAAACTAAGAAGCAGAAGACTACTACGGATCCTACTGACGCCAAGAGCGATTCGAAAAAGATGGAGAAATCTGATGTGGCATTCCTAGTGCAATCCTTGAAGGGACGAGCAAAGTCATGGGGAAATAAGAAATCTTAATGCTGTTTGTATATTTAGGAATCAATGTTTACTTTGGTCTGTAAAGTAACTAAATACATCATTGTAAAAAATAACATGCTTATTTTTCGTTCTAATAGACATGCATTAGTCTAGATTAACTAATAAGTGACATTTGATCGGAAGTAGTAGCAATCATTTTTCCTTAACTTCAGGAGCTACATAGTTGAACTTTACTTTGTAGAACTTGGCCTGCAAATTGCTCTTCTTTTGGTTATCACTGCGGACCCACAAATACGGCTCATAGGCATCAAAATCAAGAGAAATATCTGTAACTACTCTCGAATAGGCAATGTCAGGAATCAAGATGCTCTTGAAGATGGTTAAGCATCCAAAGCCTTCGACAGCAAGACCTTCTTCAATCTGCACCATATTTCCAACATCGACGGTTGCCAAATGAATGTACTTTTCGTTGGCGAAGGCTACATGCTCGGGGTCCAAAAAATTTACAGCTGTCACGTCGACGCTGGCTCCAGCAGGCAAAGTATCTTTCCATGTATGCCAGTACCAGTCCCTAAAGTTAGTAGATACGGTGAATCCAATGCTGTCCCAGAACATGGCCGATGTAGTGGATGCTTCAACAGGAACCATATGACCTGCAGATCGGATGAACCTTTCGCCATCGGTAGTGTAGCAATAATGTCTCAGCTGGAAGAGACTGATTGAACAAGATGGTTCTTCTTTCTCCAAATTCCATTGAATCTCTGCAGCGGTAGGAGACTTTTTATCAAAGGCGGGGTAGACGATGATGACCTTCATTTTCTTAGGATCGGAGTTGATCAGTCTCAGGATAGGACGGTAACCGAGTTCCTTGAAATATGTCCACATTTCGCCAAGAAGTGAGTGTCCATTTGCCCAGTTCCGTCCAGGAAACATTTTGGATTTCGAGAAAGCAAGCTTGGTATCATTGTTAAGCTCCAGAACCAAAGTCAGGATAGGTTTTGCACTAGCATCAGGTCCACGAGTGAGGGATAGAACATTCAAGGTGTACGGATCACACCAGACACTGATCTGGTCTCTGCAACACACGATAACATGAAATCAGTACATGGCAATCTTCAGAATCAGAATGCATATATCATAGTTGTAGATTCCAAACTCACC